>JAUJYV010000256.1:0-61675 GCA_033995625.1 Ophyiulus pilosus
TTAAAAGTCCTAATAACAAAATTCTACTGCTAATATTACAAAAGTAAAAAACGTTCTTTAATATTCATTTTCATGGCTTGCTGAACATTGAATATGACGAGTTGT
The DNA here is from genome assembly GCA_033995625.1 of Ophyiulus pilosus. Taxonomy (NCBI): domain Eukaryota; kingdom Metazoa; phylum Arthropoda; class Diplopoda; order Julida; family Julidae; genus Ophyiulus; species Ophyiulus pilosus. The sequence goes on from JAUJYV010000256.1 coordinate 106, forward strand.
TTGAAACTAACATTAAATCTCGAAGTAAAAAAAAACCTAAGATATCTGAGCTTCTTCAGTAAAAAAATCCAAGATGAATGTAACTTAGTCTTTTAAGCCCTCAGCTGCCTTTAGCAGAAAATGGAATATGCTTTTCAAGAGAAAAGTATATTTAATGCAAGAAAAAGCCAAGGGGAAATTCGTTCTTACGAACTTAGCAAAAAAGCAAGACTTTCGTTTAAATCAAGAGTTAGTGTGTGAAGAGTTGAAGCGTTTCAGCTACATATAGTATTGCTGTGCACTACTTCGAGGGCCTATGAAACAATACCATGCCTTAAAAAACAAATGGAATCATAATCTTTTGTCTAGAGCTAGGAAACCTAGAGCCAAATAACCAAAAATAAACATACATCTCAATACGGATAAACACCGTCATTTGCTGATGCTAAAAGCATGTCTCAAGCTCAGCCATGCATTGACTGAATTTAGCGTAGAAACTTTGAATGCAAATTCTAAGCAGGTCAACCTTAAAGGTTAAATCACAGATCTATGCTATGATCTAGTCTAAAATCAAGCGGCATTGAAAAATACGGTTTTCAGAAGTTTCTCAAAACAGTGGTATTTGTGATACCAGTAGCAGCCATTGTATGCATAAAATCAAGGCCTTAGGATCCATGTCAGAAACAAACAGAGTAATTGAAATAAAACTCAATTATGGTTGTTTATGAACTGCATTATGAAATGTTCTTATTGTTATTATTAGGGGTTTAAATTAGCCATGAACTTAATGATTATTTTACTGCTAGGCGTTCTTGCGGTATACAACCCACTGCTTTTGACTACATATTGTGTATCTTTGACAAAATATACAATAATGAATTGCAAACATCTGAAATGCATAACGCGTAAACAAACCCTCGAAAAGTGATGAAAGTAGTAAATAAAATATTCGGATATTAAATCCCACACATGGAAATATATGCCATTCTCGCTATTCGCCAGGTAAACATTTACTGCACAAATTTTTAACATCAATTTTTAATAATAAAGTACTTGTTTCATGTATGCAATTAATAATAAAGCACTAGACGTTGTAAGTTATGGATTAATCTAGTCTGAAGTGAATTTAAGGTTAGCTTTTAGGTTTAAAAATGATTGATATGTGTGACATTATTAATGGAACTCCATAATGAATATTAATTAAAGCGTAACCTAATTAGATAAGAGCAAATAATGTTTAATTTTCTGCAGATAGACATATTTTGCCAGACATTGATAAAGAAATGCAAAATATACTATCCATAGGTTACATGTGTAGGTCCATAGGACTTACACAAGTGACTTAGGAAAGAAATTAAGTACATTTCATTAGGAATACGATGCCATAAGATGTAGCCAATAAGAGATAGAAGAGATAAAGTTCAATGTGAATAGAAGCAGATGCTGCATGGTTTGAAGGAAATGCAGGCAACTCAAATGTTAAGATAGTTAATTGTCCACTAAAGCATGCCGTGATATATGCAATTTAGCAGTTCGCGCAGTCGGCTGTCGTTAGCTGACATTTCTAAAAAAAATGTTTACTCCTAAGTAAACCACTTTCAAAACTAATTCATGACATTAGGTAGCTCTTGATGAATTGCTTTACAAGAAACTAGAACAGCCAAGGAAGGTAATTACAAGAAATTCAATTCGCTTTCTAGACCAAAGTATATAAAGAAGCAGCTTAATTAAAATGTCATTGATGCAAATGCACTCCATCGTGAAAATTGGCATTTAAAAATTCTGAATATAATATTACATTTCAGCTGTCAAAAATATATTTTGATACCTAACAAATCGCATCAGTAATTTAATAGGCATGCCAATATCAAAAATCATAAACAAATTAGATATTTTAAAACCATTGAGCACTTTACAAAAATGTTCTGTGCTGCGTATAAAATAACTTAATTAAATCGACTTTCCACAAAATGAGCAAAGGGTTAATAGCTGAACATAATTGTTAACATAATGTTAAACCTAACCAAGGTTTCAAACATTATGCTAGAGTATCACTTTATATATTTTCCTATGAAATACTGAATTGCAATATCAAAACTGCTCGAATAAAATTGGTGACTTGTGTTTTTATCCTGTAAATACACATTTACAATGCATACTTTGATTTTAAATGTATCGTTTAAAACATCGTTCTGACTGCTATCAACGATCAATCAAATCTAGGAAAGACTTGCATTTTCAATGGCATTATGATGATTCACTTACTGTTGAAACACGTAGAGTTAGAAAACTTCAAGATTAAATTTGTTAGAGTATAGACATACAAAAAAGTAGGGAAAGTTCAACATTTCTATAAAGTAAATGTATGGCAAATTTCATTACAACATCCCTACTGTAAAAGTTAAGTAATACGATATTTCTTTTAGGAGTTTTTTCTGAGTTTTGAACGAAAGAATGTGATTGAGCAAGCATTTGGCTAGCAACCAGAGAACCTTACCGAATAAAAATACTGGATTAAATTTCGATTTCGTTCCCTTTATGCATGAATGCTAATGTACCCCATTACATAATTGGATACAGCGAAACTACATCATAATGTTTTACTTCATTGGATTTCTTAAATGAAATGCAAAAAAGATGTGTTTGCATGCACCAAACTCAATGTCAATAAAGACTAAAAGGCTCAGAATATTTGGGAAAAAAAAGAAGAAATAAATTGATTATTATTTTCCTTCTTGGTAAAACATTTCAACAGAAACGTAGAAAAATGGATCTAACAACTGTTTTTATACATCTACTAAAACAAGAGAAATATAAAATGTACTACAGAGCGAGACTATTTGTATAACAAAGTCTAATTATTGCGACAACTTACATTTTTTTCGAACATCTTGATGTCGTTCAAGATGATGAAAAATCTGATGAAGGATGCAAGCTCCAATAACTTGATCATAATTTTAATAACATATATTCGAATTAAGTTAAAAATGCCATCGAGTACTGATATACAACAAGGCGTTAAATAAAGAAACTTATATTTCCCCTTGAAGTCATAAGAATGGAACATAGTTGTGCTATCAGTATGGTCCATTGTATTAACGCGAAGTAACATTTTTCAACAATGTTCGCATTTTGTAACACGTTTAACAAAAGTACATGAATTATTTTTGTGCATGTACAACAGGTTACAAAAGAATATATTTACTGCATAAACCGACTGTGCTATCAGTCTGGTTATTAATACAATACATTTTTGGAAGAATGAAAGAGTTGAATTAAATTATGACATAAATTGAGTAAATAACAATATATATCACCGGATACCATTGCGTCCATAACGAAGAGAGTTAGAAACCATTTTTCCCTGTTAATTTAAAATGAAAAGTCAAATTAACGGATCTATGACTCAAAAACTAAATCGAAATGAAACGACATCTCATTTACTCGAATTCTTTCACGCGTTTGACTTAAAATTGTTTCCACCTCATGAGAAATAATGAACAGCATGTGAACATGGAAAATAACACAAATTATGAATGTTCCAGACATTTATTACAAATATTTCTAAGTTCTTAGAAACATTTGTTTAACATTTTAAAAACAGCTGTTAAACTGTAATGGCAGAGTCAGATTCCACTTGATTTATATAGTGTTCAACATTCTACTTGCAGAACCTTTCACATTGAATGGAGTAACTGAAGAAACCCCATTTTATATTTGTTTTCAAGAAAACATTGTTGGTTTGGTTCACTTTAGCAATCCCAAATAATGGCATACAGAAGCTATGTCAAAGGACATGACAACTCAAAAATAAGAAATAAAATATAATGTTTGGGCTGGAATATAACGAAAAAATTCCTTTTTTCGTTCTACATTGTTGGCCTCGAACAAATAACTCCAGCAGAGTTCAACACAACAACTTGCAAGAGATAAGTGTGGCCAAGAATTTTCAAAGATCATGCCTTCAAAGATCAGAAACTAAGGAGGTCTAAATAAAGTCTCCCCCTACCAAAATCAATATTTGGAGAATAACTGCAAACCTTTTGAAGAAAAAAAAGCAAATGCTGTCTATTTCATACACAGTTATCAGTTACCAGAAAGAAAGAAAGAAAGCAAGAAAAAAGCATAGCCAATAAATCCATACTAGATAAGCATCAATAATGCTTTGAAGCCATTGATATTCTGAATGAATAATGCTATGTTAAACAATTGGTCGAATTTTAAAGACAAGCAGTCAATCAATTTCACTTTTATACTTCAACATAATATTTCTTGTAGGAAAATAATCAACCTAAACAAACTGTAAGGATCTGTTTGAAAAACTTCTTATAACGTATGACACGCCAACCATTGATGTGAACTTAAAAAAGTTACTGTAGAAGTGACTCAGTGAAAGCAAAAAGCAAACTTAATTGAAGTTTTAATTAAGGAAGATTAAACATATGCAAATAAACTACCTTCTTAGGTAGGAGCCGGAAGACAAGTGAAAAAAACATGAAACAAAGGAAGAATCAAACTTTTTAGTCTTGGCTCCACCCAGTTACCAGTTACCCTCCTTCAAAGAATCTAAAATATATTATAACATGTAAGCTTTCCCAGACTATTTCTTGTCAAATAATGCTGTTCATCACGAAATATCTGAATAGCAACAAATCGTGTCGCTTGCATTAATGTACGAGAAATTGGTACATCACATGATAACTGAAGCCACAAAATCAGATGATTCTAAAATGTTATTACAAATGTTTGAACATGCTTTCTCCTTTTCAGTCAACTTTTTGACATTGCAAGAAATGCAACGTTTATTGGTTCGTGTACGCTCAAGATACATTTACTACTTGTGTGATTGTGATGGAAGCATAGCTATCATATGACGTCCCTTTAAAATCACACATGGGATTGGCAAAACCTCTATGGCTTCACTGGAAATACGTTCACACTGACAGCAATCTAGTAGAGCTTGAATGTCCCTCATTTTAAAGCAACTACCAATGTATCGATCCGTATTGGAAGCTTCTCCAAAGTCATCCGTTTAAGCAATATAAATGTGTTCAAACCGATGATATATATACATCTTGTATATACGCTTGACTTTTCCAGCTGGGTAGAAATATGGTTATTATTACAGATAAGCGGTATTTACTTGCCAATTACACGACAAGTACCTTCCATACGAAGTAAATTGCAACCTGATTTATAGTGTTAGAAAATGCGATGTACCAACATATGCCAAACCAACTTATAGAAGTGCAATAATTCTAAATTAACACAGAATTTAATGTATTTAATCCAATATCAGATTAATTACTGCTTTGATACATTTCCTGATCCAAGTCCAATTATTCAATAACGTAAAAAGTTGTTAGGTTCTAAGTATGCAGGAAACAAATGTACAAATAATTACGTGTGTATAATTATTTACTTTCATTATAAATAACAAGACTCCCAAATTGGGAAAGCTAAAGAGAACATTTTCATTAAGATGTGACTTTCAAAGTCTAAAACAAATTAAAACAAAGGTGAAATATTATTCTTCATGGTTGAAAATAGTCTTAATTTGTCAAAATTTACATGCCCTTTACATGTTGACATTTTATAGTTTGCACACCTAACCTTTTAGTAAAAAGTGTTATAATAACGATTCATTTAAGCCATGGGATTACATCACTAAGATCCACCCCTTATGGATTTTCATTGGAGATGCTAAAAAGATTTTTAGTACTTGTAAACATCTATAGTTTTCGTGTTTTATCATTTGCTTGTTTAGTTTCTAAAAGTCAAAGGAGGTTAGATAACTTATCAACCCCGGAAGAAAACTTGCCTGTTTTTTTAATAAATGATAATGCAAAGTTGTGCAAGGCAAGCAATAAGATTCCCAATATCTAGGGAAGATCAAACGATGGCATGCTGTGAATTATTGCTTCTAACGTCAAATAGTTTTCATAAACCAACAAAGGAAACCGATGAAAACCTAAGGAAGCATGAAGTACATTAGAATTTTGATGAACTATAGACTCAACCAAAAGCAATTCAAGCCAGATTGTGTTCAGTATGAGCTGCCTGCAGCCATAGATTTGCACTGGCTTCTTGAGTTCCATCGATATCACATTCAAGTTTCAAAAAATAAAATCCCATCCTAAAAGTTTTTGGCAAACTGCATTTTATGACGCTAAAGTACAACTGACGAATCACATGAGAGCCCAAATACGTGTCAGCTTATTTTCAAATGTCCAAGTTCGTGCAGTCAATGATGACAATGGTAAATTATGACTAAATGGGTACCAAGAAAACCAATTAATTCTTACAACTTATCAATTGTTATCCTGACGTCTGCTTTGCATCTAGTCATAGATCATTTTGCTAATCTTCAAACAGGCAAAAAGCAAGCATTGATTTAATATTTCATTGTCACAACGGCATTGGGGCTAAGGGACAAGAAGAGATGGGATGCATTCAGAAGAGAAGCATAGTTAGAGGATCTGCGCCATCTGTTTGTACGAATTTCAATTTCGATTTGTACAGTGGTTTTAGTTTTTTGCTGGTTTAAGCCAAAATTCTAGCATGAAAGTGTTCAGACCAAAGCATAACTAGAGATGACATGTGCTCACAGCTCCTGTCATAACTAGAGATGACAGATGTTCACAGCTCATGTCAGTTTTGCAGTATGGTCACATGCAGGTCGATGAAAGAACTCTTTCTATTGTACTTGTATTTCCAGATAAAGGCTTTACCTTTGGATTTAAGTTGGTTCAATTTAAATATTGCAATACTCTTTAACACTGTGAGCTGTAGAACAGATGTGTTGTGGATGGCAACACCGGAAATGTTTTCAATAAACAGATATGAAAACTCGTCATTTTCGTACCAAGGAGTAAACATTGGCTCACATGAATACAGAGTCTGTATCAGCTACATTCATATGCTTCAAACACATCGCAGGTGGGGGTATCTATCTGTGGGGGTACCTGTAACTCTTCCTGTAGTTTTACCGCAGTTTTTACTGTAAAATTATTACAGTAAAACTACAATTCGCTTTTCATGACACCGCACTATATCTTACTTCAAAAATAAGGATGATGGATTTAAGATCAACAGCGATGTAGTTCTGAGGATGATGGATTTAAGATGGATGAAAGTGTAATAGAAAAGCGACAAAACAAAGTTTTTCTTTATAAAAATAAAACAATTTATTGAGTTATGTCGAAGTTGCCCAAGGGTCTGTGCTCTGGGTGAGCGGCCGCCCGGTGGCGACTCAGGGCGTCAGAACGTGTGTACCGTCGACTACACCCTTGCTCCTTGCAAACGTAGCGCCTTCTCTTGGCCACGTCCTCGTGGGTGGCCAAGTGTTTGGTCATGTGGTCCTTGCGAATGAATTTCCGAGAACAAATCTGCGAAAAGTCAAAACGTTACTTTTAGAAGCGAGTTATCTACAAAAAAATCACTCAAAATAAAATGATAGTGTCCATTTCTGATTCTCTTGTTTCTGTCGATTTATATTGACACCAAGATCATGTGAAGACATGTGCTCCAGATAGCAGAAAAATCTCATCGTCTCCGCAAATTGAAACCATTTCAAATCAAACTATTTTGAGTTTCATTATCCTCCTCAATACCCAAAACGAAACTCCCCCACTTTCAAAATTCTCCCAAGTTTTTTTTTTCAAAGATATTGATATTGTGCATTGATAACCATATCTAATCATTAAGGCGGTCATAAAGTCTAAACTGTCCCTAATAAGGTATTGTTGGTAAACACCATAGAAGCTGCTTGCTAAGCAGCTTGTACAGCTTGTACATAAGGTAAATTTGGAAAATCGGGAAAACAATAAAAAATAAATGGACTCTTTCATTGAATAATAGAATCTACAAATACACTCAATGATTCTTACCTGACATTCGAATGCCCTTTCGTTGCTGTGCGTCCTCTTGTGACGTGTCAGTTCTTCTTTTCTTGTAAAACTCTTAGGGCATTCGGGATAGTCGCATTTAAACACTCTGTCACCTAGCAGAAGATTCCAGCACATTGTAGCCAATTTGGCAAAATTCGTAGGTTTTAAAGAATCATAATTCTAGCTTGCTTGCACATGAAATCAAGGGATTAATCTGTTTTTACTACTTTCCAAAAAGCCATCTTGTCAACGACATCTATAGAAAGCTACTGTATGTAATCTGCTGTAACATTTTATTGATCGTTATTGATCGCTCTAATATACGTTTGCTGGTTTTTCTGTAATTGTTTATAAAATTCTTAGAAGTCATTTCAAGATACATTTTTTAAAAGAACTATTATTTCTCCAACGTTAATTATTCTAACACTAATTCCTTAGATGCTTACAACTTTTGCTTAATCAAGAGTCTTTGTTTTACTTTCGATTTTGATTTCTTGCAAATTTTCAAGATATTTTAATTGTTGAAAAATAGTATTCAACCAGATTAAAGTAGTATTGACAACATGTTCCAAAACTGTTAGCTTTTCATTGACATTTGCATCAACAACTGCTGAAAAATATTGTATTTTCGAACTGTACGTTAACACATTTTAAGGAAATAAGTTAATATATTCCTGCAAATAGGAATGCTTATTTCACAAAATTGTTAAGAAATAATTAAATTTTTTAATTAGAAAATCATTATAATTAGTGTTTAGAAAAACTACAGCGTTTCCATGGAATTAATGATAGTTAATATAGGATGTGGATGGTGGCGTAATTAAATTTGGCATTTAAATTAAACAATAGCTGTGAATGCCTACGGTGGTTTCCAAATAGTAACAAAAGTGTAAATGCATTAGTTACATACATAAAAGTGTGGCAATCATACTGCATGACCGTTATCGGCAAACATGTCGCGAATTATGTGTAGGCCTACTCCACCAAACGGCGTCACAACATTGTTTCGTATAGATAAACTGGCCTTGGTAGCCATTTTAGGTGCAGCTATAAAACCATTTTCGACACAACTTAACGTCCTTTTTTTTACTAAACATTTGAGAAATATAGTCCCAATTCGGTCATTTGGAATGAACTTGCCCTTTAATGTAGTTGAAAACTAAGCTTCATGGCAGATTTGCCTGTAAAAGTGTAACATTTGGCCTAACAAAACGTATTTTCACTTTAGGCATACAAGACCACGCCCAAAATAGGCAACATTACTTTGTTTAATCTTGGAATTTCTCACATAATAATAATAATAATAATAATAATAAATAATTGAAATAAAAACAATGAAGTGATTAGGTGTAGCACAATTTAAGAAGGGCAATTTTGAAAAACAATTCTAAAATAAAACTTGCATATAGTTTCTAAACCTACACAGTTTGAAGTCCACCAACTTTTCATCTTAAGATATTTCATACAGGAGCAATGAAAAATATTGAAAACACTTGTAACAGATATTTACATTCCTTTACATGTATGTACCACCTTTTGCCACCAATAAAGTAACATAAAAGCATATGTTCCCACCTCCAATATCTCTATAAAACAACTCGAGGTTTTGCAGGAAGATGGTTATACAACTTCGACCACAATATAGTCTGTTCAAAACTTATAAGAGTGCATACCAAAAAGAATTCAGGCTCGTTAGAGGCAAAAGGTAGTTCGAACAATCCAAAGCAATATTATTTAAGAAATGTGTCTCTGTAACAAGTGTTCGCAACATTGTTTTAAAACACTATGCGTGTTTAAAATGTCATGTTTTAATATCTGAATATCCTGAAAATGTTATGTGCTTCACATGTCCAAAACGTGTTTATTTGAAAACCTAGCAAAGCGTCACTTGCATGTCGTTTTCTCAAAATATGGATATACTAGATGGGAAACTTAGCTCATGAAGTTGATTTATGAGATTCAAATAAATGTGCTGTTGTCATGATTTCGTTCTAATTTCGTTTGCAAAAAATAATCCTAAACAATAATTTATTTCATGTGCAATCCAAGCCGAATTTTGAATTCTGGAATTCTCACTCTCTGCCACACTTACCACCACACAAAGGAGTATTAGCAGGTTGAGAAAGTACGGAGTTGCGAGGCCTCACCATCGTCAGATCGTCCGCTGGGGATCCAACCCCCTTAAGTCGTCCAGGACAGTCGTCGGCAGACGACAGACCGTCCAAGGGAGGGAAATTCCCTAACGGGGAACAACACTTGTAGCAGGCATCACAAGAACTCCAAGAAGGAGACCTACTGCTCTCACAAGGATTCCAAGACGGCGACCTGATGGCTTCACGAGGGTTCCATGAGGGCTGCCTACTTCCCTCATAAGGGTTCCAAGATGGCGGTCTAATGTTCTCACAAGGGTTCCACGACGGTGGCCTAATGCCCTCCAAAGGGTTCCAAGATGGCTGCCTGCCGGCCATATACATGTAGTCAGTATCCTTGACCAGCACATCTGTGCCATACATCCCAGCCCCACAACGCGACTGGAGAGGGTCAATCGAGCTTCTGAAGAGTTCAAAGGGCATCCGGTCGCGACCCGTGTGATCTAGGGAACAGAATGCAGGGACGATTGCCGACGAGGGGCTACAGAAACCCTTCACCAGGTCCGAGTAGCCCAGTTCGCCGAAGCGCAGGGGCTTGGGCAGCACGGGCAAGATCCGAAGGAATCCCGGGTTGTCGCACTCCATCGCAGCACAATGGGAAATGTGACGGTGGAGTGACTCGGATGAGGAATGCATGAAAAAGGTGATAACGGGGCACCACCCCATCCGAAAACCCAAAACCGAAGCCTATCATCACCGAGTAAACTTTTATATAATTGGCGACAGATAAGGAGCTTCGCTAATCGCGATTAACATTTACCTGTCAATGCTGGAGAGGAAGGCCTCTCCTGACTGTTACATTTCAAAAAAAAAGATCCTATATTGCTATTTGTAACGTCTATTTTAACTAGAATTTGGTAATAACCACATGTTTTAAGGAATATATGCATATTGGGAAAGATATCATCCGAGGATGTATGGCACGAGGATGATAGCACGAAAATATCACATTAGAACTGAAATATCTTTCTATTAATATTTTGATTAAGCCTAGTTTTAAGCCTATTCTCGAAGAATACATAGACAGTTCGAGACCATCGAAAGGCGTGCGTGGGCACATGTGTGAATATTGCAGTGCTCATGCTATGCAACGATGAAGATTGTGTAAATTACTGTAATGTTTAGCTATAAAAGTTTTGCAATGGTTATAACAATGCATTGTACATGTGAAATATGGTCAACATTATACGTTAGTGTCTAGTGCATTTTCACGTTCAGAGCACTATCCATCATCCTATCACGTGGTGGATGTAGTAAAGTCTGTTTCGGTTTTCCCTTATGATAACTTATGATGAAATAATTCAATGGAAGTCCCCAACTTTACAGTACCATACAGACCTATTAGGAAGACAGGGTGTATACAAAATCTCTAAATAATAACAAAAAAATCAAATGACGAGGTGTGCAGTTTGTATAATAAAAATTCGGAATACCTAGAATAAAATTAGGGGCATCAAAGGTTTGAAGAAATATATTGTAATACCCTCATCATGTACTTTGTGCTACAAATGGTGACAAAGTGGTAGTTTCTAAACCATGTTAAACATCCTTTATGCTTCTTTTAAAATAAAGCAAACTGAACTAGTAAATTTACTATATCTTCCTATATTTTGAATTGATATACACTCTAAAAATCCAAAAAACATTAACCGAAACTTAATGCTTGTACGTGTAATGAATTCCTTCTTTTGGTGCAATTTAAGGATATATTCCATTAGATATTTCTCCAAAAGAATCTATATTTATAAGCGAGCTTTCTCGTCATAGTGTTTCATAATGCATTACTCTGAAATATAGACGATGGCGCTAAATATTCAATATCAAATGACAGAATCCATAACAACTTCTGGAGACTAAAATAAAGTTTTCTATATTCGCCATAAAATATGGTACATCGTAATTTCAGTCTAGGAAATTAAGTTATAGTGCATAAGAAAGTTTTGTGAGCGATATTCGATGTGATATATCACTGCTTGAAATATTGGCTAGAACCAACTCCATCACTGGCATGTTCTGATTAGATGTAGGTGTTTATTAAAAAAACAGAATGAGTAATGCACTATTCAAATTGAATTCACACCTCAAATTTCAGTGACAAAACTTCATCCTACATTCCGATTAACTGGCAATGTCACCCAATTCAGCAGCTGCAGATACGGCTTCAAGAGGCCATCGGAAAGTGCACGTATTTTTTTAAAATTGTATTTGGCACATCCATTACACGGTGTGTGTACAAGGTGCAAAGGCTTCGATATATGCGTAGTAACAATTGGCATTGTCTCAGTTGCGATGAGCCCAGTGGAGGACGAGTGATAATAAATGCTCTTATCAACATCGGCACACCACAAAAAAAACGCGACTAACTCCATTGCGTGGGCCATGTTCATTGCACCAATCAACCACATGCCAAAATATGGTTAACGTGGGGGTGGTGGAGCAAAAAAATATTAATGTTGAATCAATGCCTTCCAGGCCAACAAACACCTTGGTAGTGATACGTTTGATAACGAAAGTAAATACCGAACTAGGTCTCCTTTAAGCTAAACATCCTCGATGCAACAGGTTAGACAATGGCAAATAATGAAGAGAAAAGAAGCAAGGATCAAGAACGCGAGCTTTTCTATCGGAAAACCAACAACTGTGGCACAGGTAGATCTAAAAAAAGACTGACACGAGTACTTCGAGCTTTTAAAAATGGTAAAACAACCCGGATAAGGGATTGCATATATATGACATCATTACCCCCACCTATATTATATATAATGCAGGAATAAATAAGTGTTTTGCAAATGATGACAATATCAAGTCATTGCTGTATGGTTGCATAGATTTGTCATCATGGATTTATGATCATGACTATAAATCCATGAGAGTCAACTGACATCAAATGGTCATACAAGTTGTATAAGCTGGGAAGTGGTGCCCACTGAGAGTGGGGTCATGATGCAGGCTATGCCATTGAAATTGGGTAGGGGATATTTTAGGGAATGAAGGGATGGGAAACTGTTGGGAGGAGCACCACTGACAAATGCATACTTGTGCATTATGTACATTGCACATGTTTAAACAGCAACAAATATTTAACATCTTTTGGTCATGATAATAAAAGCTAATACTGAAAATGTTGTATTTGACTACTGTCGATAACAAACAATCGCCAACAGACCCAAGTTATCCAAAACAGTTCCAAATCATGCCCAAAGGGTGGACAAAATTAGAAGAGCCATATTTGCCATATCATGTCTCATATGCATGCACATTACATATTAACAGTTCAAGTATACTGATATGTCCATATATGGCATTTTTCATATATACCCATATATATGTGACATCGATGACGATAAATGGACTATATATATTCTGTACACTGTATGTCCACGTACGCTCGTTGTACGATTTCTGACGTATGTTCATACTCTATAAAGGAATTTTCCACGCGAGATACAAGTTATTAAAATTTATATTTCTACCAGGACACGATTCCTGTTGCCACCTAACGATAAAAACACCTCAACCCTTAACCCTGATAAGACACTGATAACCGTTTCCAGCCTCCGCCATTTTTCGCGTATACCTCCACCCATTGCAGAATAATAATAAAAAATAGCAAACTATCTCTACACAGACATGTATAAAATATATTGAACGCAAATTCATAGTGTTGTACAGGAGATAACCTCTGTAACAGCTTGATATCCGATTACCAGAATACAATGACAAATGCAGGCGGGTAATCAAAGCGATGGTGTAACAGCCTGGTAGAAGACCATTTTTTAACGTCACAAATACGTGCGTTATGTCGCGGCACAAAATACATAAATCACCTGAGGAAAATCCCTAACAAAAGAAATACAGATTGCACTGACACACATCTCTGCAAGGTAGTTAAGGAAGAAGCATTTCCACAAACCCCGAGATTCAATACCCTCATACAAACACATTACACACGGTTGTATAAGCCTCTCCGAGATTTGAAAACTTTGTATAGAACAATCATCCAAGACATACAGGCATGGATGATAGTTAAGAGAACAGTTAGAAAACAGTTGAGGACAGTTAGTTAGAGAATCTTTTCGAGTTTCTGTTCTACCTTGCAGATATTCGATATGACTTCCTTGGTCACATGACCTAACCATCTGTGATTTTTCTTACGGTGTTAATTCAAGAATTCTGCCGTCCCTTATACCACAAAACTTACCACAGCTCCGACAAAGAATCATGGACAGTGGCGACCCATAGCCAAAATTAGTGGGGGTGCTGCTCCAGAAAATGTTGTACGCATGCGTACAACATTTTCAGTATACAACAGTGCTCTCTCTCCCTCGCTACCTCGCGTGCAGCTTCCTATGTGCGCATGTGCACACCAATCAAACTCCACGCTGCTGAAACTGTGAAGCGCACAGTTCCATACAAAGATTTTTGTATAAACTGGAGGTCCACCAGTGGGGGATGGCTACTAGTTAAACATAGTACAAGTTAAAGAAATGAAGAAAAAAGGACTCATTGAGACATTATGTTAAATTTTATCGGTAATATGAAGTGGAAATAAGGGGTGCTGCAGTTCCACAGTGCCTATACGCGAGCCGCCACTGATCATGGAGACAGTCACTACAAACTGCTATGAGATGTTGAATTCTGTATGGAATAAACTGGATTGCAGGAAATGACATAACGAGCATCTGCACGGTGGAACACAAACTTGGAGAGATTCTGTAACTGTTGGTATGCTTCTTGTTACCATGTCTGGCTTGGTTAGCATTCTGCAGTTCCAATATCCCTTAAGAACTTATGAATAACCCTGTATATAAGAGATAATAACTAAACCATTTCTCTGTAGATACAGTTGTAGATGATGAGCTTGTAATTGCTATTCGTCAATCTTAGAAAACTACTTATAGGAAAGCAAATTGCCTTCCGTTTACTTGATTAAACGTTAATCGTATATAATAGGAAATAAATCGATTAATCAATATGAATTCTGTGATGCAGAATTACAAAAAAGTTTGAATGATTTCCACTAAAACTGCTTATCAGTTATTTTTCTTAGATACGTGGGCCAATAACGATAGTGTGTAAACGTAAACACTGGAGATAAGATGGTTCGTGCATCAATACAGCATGACCAAAAAAGCCTTGTATTATAAAAAGTAGAATAGATCTATGTAGACTTTCCCACGGTGTTGGCATAACAGAAACGTCCGTCATATCAGCTGAACTGAATTCGAACATACATACTGTGCATGTATTTCGTTTGAAATTCGCGGGATAAAAGCTAGAATATGAAGTAATGTGTGCAAAGTAATCTTTATCAAGTCCACATAGTGTAAATAGCAGACTGGTAAATAGAAAACAACAAGCATCCAATCATGAATGCCCCCACATGCATATTTACCAATGCCAAAGAGGCGGATATTACATTTTAGCAGTGTGGGAAATTCAAACTTGAAACATCGCGTTCTCGTCCTCATTGTGAACAAATAAACTCTGACCCATGAAACAAGTTTCACCAACAGCCACATCATTTAAAAAACCCTCTGCAATAAGATTTGAATGTAACGTATATTACATGCATTACAGTATCACACAGAAACCATGTATTATTGCATGTTGTATTTAAATTTAAATGTACTGTACTTCGTGTTGTTGGAGATTTATTACAATTTCAATGCTCGTTGTGATAGTACCATTGTAATCTAAAATCCTTCCAGTAGATGGCCTACTACAAAATCACCGATGACCATTATTACACAGTAGATTTTGTCCTTTTTTATCGAAAGTATGTTAAAATATGCAACGAATGACAGACCGCACAACATTCATTCATAATCAAGTATATGACTTACCTTATCTCTAATTCGGATAAGCGATTTTCGAAGTCTGCAAAATTTCTCCATTATGATTCTAAAATAGTTCTCCATAGAAGCACAAAAGCTGATAAGGTTTTTTGTTAAAGTTTTTGATGTTCAACTGTTCCAGTTGAAATGACAGTTCCACAATAGCCGCGTGCTGATTCTCCATGAATGCATTGAGAGCCACATGGACAGAGCAAGTATATAGAAATGGCTGAAGTACCAAATGATTCATGTTCAACAACAACTTCATAGATCAATTTATTTATTAAAGTAACTCTTTAGACATTCTGAAATAAATCAAGATGAAATACAAGACTTTTCACACTAGAGAGTGTAAGAAAACTGAGCAGTTATGAAATAAAAAATAATTTCCTGCACATTATCACATTTCTAAGAGGATATGGCGTCTTGACTACATACATATCTCTGACCTTGAATGAAAATTCATGACAGACACATGAACACCATCATTTCTTCAAAAAAAGCTAGTCGTCTAACCGAGCATTATTTTTTTGATTTTTAAACCATCCAACCCGAGACAATATATGGATTTTAAGGATCGATGAAGAAAGAGGAAAATGTATCTGGTTCAAATAAATCTCGTACACGTAGATGTCACCAGAGAGGGTTTTTTGAAAGGCAAAAAAGTAACCGGAGTATGGGCATTATGCAAAATATACGTCACAACTCAGATTCGCCCTTGAAATGTCACGTAGAAATTTGTGCTTGCCAGCACAAATCGGCTAAAGATTTATTGGACCAAAGTTTTTTAAAAGAATTAACTCGAACAACTAAAAATGCTTAATTGAACAAAGTGACGTAAAGACGCATAACGTCCATTAAAACACCAATGAGCTAATCCTCCGCAATGGTCACTTTGGTGTCAAGAACAGTGTCCTCTATGCCATTGTTGACCCGGTGTGACCTCTTCGAATTCTCGCGGGTGTACACCATTACAGGCACTGGTGAACCGTCATCCGCGGGTAGGATGGGGGATAGAACTCTGACCACACACCCGTAGCAACTCGTGAACACCTCCTTGAATTCCTTGCGAAAGTTATCGTTGAGCCATCCGTAGAGGAGTGGGTTGGAGCAGGCAGAGCTCATGCCAACCACGTGACAGCTAGCAAACACGATACGGAAAGCACTGCCTTCACTAGGGAAGGAATAGTACCAGTCGGTGATGAGGTTTAAGCAGTTGAGGGGCAGCCAGCTGACAATGAAGATGAGGGCAATGCTGACCAGTAGCAGGTTGGTCCTTCTCATGCGCTGCTGGTCAGAGTCCCGAGTCTGGCAGCGTCCCCTAGCTGACATGCGGTTGTGGAGGCGACGGCATATCCGGGTGTAAGCCATGCTGAGGATGGTGATGGGCAACACGTACTGGAATACGATGGAGGCGATGGAGTAGTAGGCACGTCCATGCTCCACCGGCCATTTCTCATAGCAAAAATAGACGTATTCCAGCTGGGGTAGGCCTACGAAGTGTTTGTCCAGTCTGCGGAAGACGAAGAGGGGTAGGGCCATGAGAAAGGCCAGAGTCCAAACCGCGCAGAGGGCGGCCACGGCACCCAGACGCTTGGTCCACTCCTGGGTGGGGTATAGGATGACGTTGTAGCGATCCAGGGCGATAGCCGTGATACTCATCGTGGACACAAAAATGCTGGTGGCCTGTAGGGTACTCACCATTTTACACATGAACTCACCCAGAGGCCATGCCTTCAGCAGGAGCTCTGCCAGTGTAAAAGGCATGGTGAAGAGGCACAGCAACAGGTCGGACACGGCCAGGTTGATGACGAAAACATTACGCGCAGTGCGCATCTGGGGCTTGCGGGCCACCACCAGGCACACTAGGCCATTACCCACGGCACCCGTCAGGATGAGTGCCGAGTAGGTGGTGACCAGGGCCGCGAACACCTCGTCGCTCACCGCCCGGTTCGTCAGGTACTGCAGGAGGTAATCGATGCCGGATAGGTTGTGCAGGTGGTATAAGTCGTGGGATAGGAAGGAGTCGTTGAAGGGCGTGTAGTAATCGACCTCGGCGCTGTCCATCAGCGTCACCATGTCGTGGGGTGGTCGCACCCTACTGGGATCGAAGGACCCAAGGATCAGCGGAGGAGAGGTTCAGGGTTAAGAAGGGTGGGAGAAAGCAGACAAAGTTCAAATTAACAATGCCTCAACGTGATTCTTTGATTGAGCATGCAAAGATCTAGTATACAACAGCAAAAAGATTAATGTAAGGGATCCCAGCCCTTTTATCAAGTTAGCAAGCCTGATTCCTTGCTTGAGCAGCAGTAGAAAAGTTTAAGGAGTGTTTTTTTTCGACTTTGCAACTTTGATTTTTCGAAATAACCACAGCTGTGGCAAATAAGAAGTGCACCGAGAAACTATTCCCATAATGGACATTTGGGAAATGTTACTGCTCTGTATAGAATATGTAAAAAATGACCATCCGAATTTATTCAAAACATGCACATCTTGAATGCACAATTCAACTGCCTCTGAGACGATTGTTGAACTTATAGAAACTGAACCTTATGCAGAGTGACGACTCGAACGTTATCCGTTATGGTGAAGTTGCGAAATTCTATTGTCCAATAAACGAAAGAAATTTTGGCTGAACATCTGTACTCCTTGTACATTGCAGCCCTGCCTAAAAATCGATATCAGCAATTCGAAATCTGAATTTTGACTCGATGACTCACATGATGGGGACATCGATTCATATACCATTGTTGATCCAGAAATGTTCGATTACGAAGGTGGCAAATTCTTGTCAGTATGGAATTGATTCCGATATCTTTGAGAACCAAAAATTCCGTCAAGGGAAGTATTGGCTGGCATAATTGCTTCAAGAGGAAGGGACGTGTGAAATTACAACCAGCACACGTAGTAAAGTAAAGGATTTGCAAGGTATTACTTAGAAGAAAAAAATATAGTAAAGTCAAAATTGCCATACTTGTATGGCTGATTTGACACTTAGGAAGACAGTGTCGTCCGTTCCTGTTAACAGACTATCAAAGTAATATAAATAAATAGTAAAACTTAGCTATGTCTTAACTCTGTCAACAGATGCAATATTTTTGAAAGACTTAGTATATCTGGCAATACTTAATCAAATTCTTGGTTGGTTGGTTTAAATTCATACGCCCATGTTCTCTGCCATTTGTCAGAATACAGTTTGCTTACCAATGGAACAAAACTTTGGTCATTTATACAAACTGGTCTACTACATTAGGGAGATCTGGGTTTTGTAGTTTCTATGAAAACCATAACCATCCTTAGGCGTTGCTGAATAGATTTCACAAAGAAACCAACAAACAATACCATACATGATCACTGCTGCCATGGATAGTAATGCAAAATGAAAAGTTGTTCACTTCCATTTACCAATAAAATAAACATCATTAGAGAAATGTTATCTTGAAAATAATACGATTTTATTATATGCCTACAACTCTGCAATGCACAATTTCAAAATGCTTTCAAGCCGTGGTTTCCCTGACAGCAAGCAGCACGCATGCAGTAACAATAACAATGATGCGGAAATTTAGTCTTAAATGCCAAACTTCTTACATTCCTTGGAAACGTGTATCAGAATAGATAACATGCGTGAGCAAATTCAACTTAAAAATGTTTTCCAATTTCTCTACATTCCTGAAGAAGCTCGCATCTATTATTATAATAAGCTTCTGGCAGCATTTAAGTTACGGAATATCAAAAACAAGGAATCTCAAAAGATAATACAACATAACCGATTTGTTAATTTTTTATGTTGTTAGGGAGCATTTATGGGCAGAATCCTGGCATAAATGAACAAGTTGCTGACATAATATAGCATTACGTCAAATGTATGAAACTGAATGTGCTAATTAATAGAAACAAATACAGTTGAAATTGTCACACAATACGATAACTGAAACTTTTAGACACTTGCCAAAGTGCCAAAGAGTATAGGATGTATTATCCCACTATTATTGCAATTATGCATCTTAATTGGCGCAATTATTATTTCATTTTCTCAGAAAACATGGAACGAACAGTATTTGTACAAACAAAAGATACTAATCATTAGTTCATCTTGTCATAACGCCAAATTAAATGTTTGCAATGGAACCCTAGACTTAGTGAATTTCTAACTATTCTCATTAAAACTTGTCTTCAGCCCATTACCTGTAAGTTACTTGGGCGTAAACAGAAAAGATAATAAGTGCAATACCGAATAATTAATCAAATTTCTGAATAAACTGTATTTGAAGGATTGCCAGGAATCTAACAACATTGTACCAAAATCCAATTAGACTTAAATTGTCGTTAAAAAATGTATTTTTGTAACTCTAAATCTGAAGTAATATGGTAAAACATGAAAGCATTTATTAGGAACCAAATACTGTACGATGCTAATACTTGTATAGTGTAAACAAATTCCTCATTTTAATCGTTTCAAAGCTGAGATGAAGCTTCCGGAAAAGTATAGCGTTAATAAGGTGTGCTATTTACGTATTTAAAGGAAAGACTGAATCACAAAATCAATAAATGATTTTCATTTATATATTTGGCAGAATACATGCAAGAAAGAGAGAGAGAGAGAGAGAGAGAGAGTGGGTGTTAATCTCAACGCCAAATGAAATCATAGAATTTTAAGTTTTCTAATGAAAACAGTTTATCGCATGATGCACATATGCTATTGTATTCGATTACTGCATTTACATGTGCTCAAGTTCTTATTGTACTGGTCTATAAATAATTTACTGATCTAGATATAGTGAAGCATCAATATTAATCAATTCGAAAATATAAGAAATAGAACTATATGGCAGATTCTTGTCGATGACCACAACATATATCGTGCAAATAGCATATTAGCTGATGTGCCCCTGTAGTGATTAATGACTCGAAATAGAAGTTAATGAAGTGGTATATATAATGGAAAACATATCGAGAAAATGTCAAAAATGTATAATATAGTCCACTTTCAAACAGGAACTCGTTATGTACAATGCAATTACATTAACGGGAATAGCAATATTCTGATTACTGGAAAATTGCTGAAAAGGTGGCTTCACCTCCACCACATGCATAATGCAACATATGTACAATATAATAATAATAAGGCACATAATATTTATTTTGAAAGAATCTGTCAAGAAAATGATTGATACAATCACAATTCAAAATTGAACCAGTTTTAACCTTTATCTTCGTTCCTGGAGCAGCATTTTAGTATATGCAATGTACCAAAATATATATGTGTGAATTTTTTATTATGTGCTATATTTAGCTCACTTTACTTCTACAACCATATTTAGAATTCTCATCAAAAATTCTATCCTTTTTTCTACACCATAACAAAAATGTATGTAAAAGTTGACGCAAAGAAAACCAATTTTGAAACTCCAAGTGGGAAATATTTCCAAGTGCAGCAAACCATTAAACCAGGAAATCATTAAACTATCCTATAAACTAAGAATCATAATATATGGCAATATGGTAATGCAAGTCGTGGAGCCATATACTGTTTTACTACATCGAATACAGGAGTCATGCAGTGCTGCAGTATTAAACTACACATATTAAAATATATTTCGGTTGTTTCTAATATATTGAAATGCAAACATTAACTAGAATATTACAAGTATCCTTAATAGCAGTTTTTTATATTTATTTTATTATTATTATTGAAATGCATGAAACATACCTCAACCAAACTAATTTTAAAATCATTTGAAAAAAACTGCAGTCTTTAGTACATTTATAATATATTTTCCTATGTATGTATGTACCACATATGCAACCAATGTGACAAAAATGCAATGCATGACAATAAACATTCGAAAGAACTTACTGCTGAATAAAATGTACTTGCAAAGATGTATTTCCAAAGGGTTTTTATGCGGGGCTGGACAAGAAATTGTGTAATATTCCCTACAAGCACATCATATTCAGTACTAAAATGGGCCCATAGACAAAGAACTATCTCAAATGATCAGGTATCATCAAAACTAGGCAATAAAAAGAGAACATAAAATACAAATCGCATCGTTACAATGTGGGAATTTTTTTTAGAAATGTGCCAGATGTTTAATCATATGCTCCGTGTACGTATGTTCCATGATACCTGTATCATTAATTCCTGATAGAACAAAGACAGTAGCAAAGCTTCAGCAAATACAATTTGGTACTTAATTGCCTAACTATCATCAGTGTTCTGTGCAAGCATTAAAAACCCGTTTTCACAGCATTACGTTTGCATCTTTGCACCAAAAGAAAATTCTAGAGAAATCCTTGATGATATCGATCAATTTTCAGCCCACATGCATACATTAAGTGCATATAAAAATATGCCAAAATTTGTCAAACATGCAATTGCCATTAGTGATTTTTAGAAAACGCAAATTTTGAGAGCCAAAGCTGAAACAGGAGGAAGATTAGCACGAAAACTGTTTATAAAAAAATCCGAATTCGTTTTCCACAAGTTTGAATGGTGTTTGTTTCAATGGGAATGTTTTTTTAAAGTTGCAACGCCTAAATTGCAAACGTAAGAATGTTGCGTGAGAAGATTTAATCTAAGCTTCAGGTCATATAATCAATCCGTTTATAAAACGGAAATTGGATTTGTACCATCAGTCGATGGCATCTAATGCCTCGTGATATGGCTTTGGCTCATTGGCCGATTTAAGTCAAGCAGTTGATAAAATGTCTTTATTCTCGCTTTAACGACCGATAATAACGTTCTTGATTTTTTCCTGCTTCATACGGATTTACCAGCAGAACTCAATCAGAAGTGCTTTGAAATCCATCTCAGTTTTTATGATTTTCTATGATTGCAATAGCGTAAAAAAGTGTCCAAAATCATTGTTGGGAAAAACTGAATAAGAGAAAGTGGTGAAATTCAATGGTGCTATTATTATAAAAATAATTGTAAGCGTCTGCTGTTTTAAAAAGAAAACTTGTAGAAGTTTCTTTAGAAACGTATATAGAAGGAAAGGAAAATTATATAGGGCCATGCCATGTCAAATATATCTCCAGATATGTATAAAACATTTTTGGCTATATATGGCATTTTATGTCCATGTTAGGGAGAAATCATGGACATAGATTAGTGCTCAAAGTAGGGCAGATTTTGTCCATAAATGATCATATATCGCTATATACGAATGTATGACCATGAATTGTCATGTATGCACTTACATTCGCATATACTTACATTTATGGTCAAATGTGATATATATCTCAATATATTTCTCAAATAATGTAGGCTATATATTCAAACGCGTGTCATATATAATTTTTACACCACGTTACTTTCCAAATTTCAGCAAAAATTGTTCAAACAGTGAATTTACTGCAACACTTCTCCAAATATAAATTTTATTGCTAAATTAGTCGTATAACGTGCTAGTTCAATGGAAAATCGATGTTCAACATGCAGTCTTAAATTGCTCAACCTGTCTAGTGGTTTTTAGAAATCTGACGCCATAGTACATGCATATCGAGGAGCAACCCAAAATGTCCAACCTTCTCAAAGAAAGCATGTGATGAAGGAAAACCAAGACATTCCAGAAAATATGCATAATTATATATGAAATAATAAAATCATTTATAATAAATGCCTGCTTCAAGAAAATCACAAACGTGAGCAAGCGTCAATCAATATTCTAACAACAAAAGCTTATTATGCAAAATATGCAAGAAACACTTTGTTGAGGCATAATATGCTGTCAGAATAAGACAAGACGAACAATAAAAATTTATAAACAAAGTTTGGCATTTTTGTGATACCTTTTCAGAGATAGAAAACATTCAAATAAATAGGTGGTTTTCTAAATTGGGTTGTGCATGTTTGATTATTGCATTTAAGATTAGCTGCCGAAGCAACCATGACATATGCGGGTACAATTAAAATTGTAGATTCATATAGTGGTTTTCGATTCAAGGCACATCAAGCCAGGAATAGGGAATCTTGTAATAACGTCTGAAACTTTCAGTAATTGGAAAAGTTGTCAAATGAGTTGTTAAAAGAAACTGTCCAATGCTAAGGCAGGAGATCAATGATAGTTGTCGGAGAGGGAAGCAATGCCACTTAGCACGTAATGATGTGCAAACTGTCCATTTACAGCAAATTTCAGTTACCTGTAATTTTCAGTTTAACATGAGTTTCAGCACATTCAGTATTTTTGCAAATGTGTGAACTAAAGCAAATATGTGAACTTAAGCAAATATAAAGGTTAAAAGGACTAAATAAACTTGCCTATGTAAATTAACAACTACTGTTTGCAGTATTAAAACAAGTTTCATATGTAGTTGTTGCCTTAACTCGAGCTGTTAACTCCCAAATGATAAACATGCTTAAAGCAATGTATGGTGCATAGATAGAAGTACAGAAATGATCAGTGTATATATGTATACATTGATATTACATAAAGTGAACACGAATGGAGATAAATGGATATATACTCAGGTATGTGGTCATATATAGAAATACTGTACATGGTCATACTTTAGGATATATAATAATTTATGAACATACATGGTCATACATTTGCATATACATTATGATCATTTATGGACGAGCATGCCATTTGTGTAAGTTTCTGATATGCTCCTATATACCTGATTTTTCCTGTAACCCTTTAAACATGTATGTGCCATGCATTTTTTTCAAACATGGCATCCAAACCTAGCGCTCAGCATTTGATATACAGTATTTGGTTCATTATTATAACACTATATATACATTCTTGCTAAATAAATTGCTTTCTTTGCTTTTCAAATCATGTACATGTGCCTTGGATTAGGCTAGTGGTATAAAAAAACTCACTAAGAATAAAGAAAACATACATGTGATCCAGATTCATCTTCAGATTAAGGTTTTCGTTCTTTTTTTTTAAATTAATTAGAAAAAGGCGTCAGATAAACACGGATTACTTTTTTGTGAGCAGTGAATGTGGAAGAACATCCTACACATATTCATCAGTTTCCACATTGCAAAAAAATATTGCACAAGATCACGTCTGAATTAATGCCAAGAGGATATTAAAAGTCCAATCAGTTTTCTGATTTTCAAGTGCAATAAAACTGAGATGTACAGTATCAAGAAAGATGACATAATAAATGCCCCTGTAAATTATGATCTAAAACAAAATTCTCATAAAATATAATCTCTTTTCATCATAAATAAGGATTTTTTAGCTGGAATAAAAATACAACTCTATTTACAGGTAACAGAATAAAAAACATGACGCCATCTTTTGCACAAAACGTAGTTAGTGAAAGGTGTATCCACATTGATTCTGTTAGAAACGCCACGTAGTCGGGTTAATTGGAAGTCGTGTTTACATTACATATAGTTAATTAAACTTTCACTAAGTAAACATGGATGTTTAGAATAAATATGAGTTCATTATAACTGAAACAAGATGACATGAAGAGGAAAAAGTTAACTAATCAGATCCTAAAGTCAACACACGCAATGATGAACATTTTCCACGTTCGTCCTGTTTGAATAAATTATGACAATTTTTCACATTAATTTATAAATTCTAAGTTTTCTGTCTAGAAACGTTATAATAATGTAAATACCGACCAAACAAAAACATGTTATACTAGTTAGTGATATTTCATTTCACGTTCCACTTGAAATGAATTGGTTTGAAATAAAATATGGAACGATATGTACCAAAAATGGCATCACACATTTAATGTGATTTTAAAGTGAAAGTTCATTTAACAAATATATGAAGCAATTGATTCCATATCTGATCCATATTTAATAATAAATTTGCGACACAATTATTATAGAAATGTGCAACCAGTACACAGTTAAACCCAGAGGATTCAAAGATCGAAACAAAAAATACATAATGGACCATTGAAGATTCTACAACTTAACTTTTTTCAAGTTTGTGAAGTGGATAATTGTATTTTTCGGATACATAAGATTATTCGATGGATATCACCTAATATGTTATTCGTCGTCATTCTGCACAAGTTTCTGACATCTTCAATCAACTATTCAACATTCCAACAAATGCCAATTTCGGAACTAGGATGCTACAAATTCCAACTTAACCTCAAGTTTCTTCAAATTCATCAAGAAGACATTTTATCGGATGGTCATTTTCCGGATTTCACATGTTTGTAATTGTCAACCAGAGCATGTTTCTGACAACTTCTCAACATGGTGCGTGGGGATTCTTTCGTGAAACGTTACCTTACCTCAAAAATCGTCTTCAGATCAACAGGTACAAATTCGTATCGTCCGGAACAGCTAGGGCTCGAATATGTCGCACATTCCAGTAAAGTCCAAGAGCAAAATCAGGCACACGGAAGAATCACGTGGCACCGTCATTCTCCATTTGGGCTGCGCGCGGAATGGGCCGGCGACCCATACGTGTTCGCCTTTTACGCTGAAATCGATTCCGGTGGACGATTCCACATGGTATCGACGCTGGGACCTATTTCTCTCGCTAGGGGCCGCGTCAACCGTACGATTGTACTAGAAAGAAGTCTTTGCAAGATGTGTTATATGCTAAACTGCGTTTGCCATCTTCACTTTAAGTCATCAGAACTGCCTTTCAGGTATGAATAAATAAAATTCAAATGAATTCCGGAGGGCCACCTAAGACCTTATTAAATAGGTCGCAGTCTGTATAAATATGACTGTTTTGAGAACATTTTATGAACATTAAACCCTAGATTTCCAGCATACATTTTCTGCAATAATATACGTAATTTATTGTTGGCTTTAGTGATGATAAAATAAGTTATGATAATTGATTTCTTTAAAAAAAACCAATGTGAACTAATAATCAAATTAAAACTAAATGAATTATTAATAATTAACCATAGAATCCATAGAAAATATGGGATACAAAATTTTTAATTTATGGAGGAAAAATTATTCCCAAAAATATTGCAATGAATGCATTCAAAAATGAATTATGAAATAATATAAATTTTAAAAATATATTCATATGAATATTTGTATATTATTATATTTTTATATTTCAAAATACGCAGCATATTTTACAATGCCTTTAAAAATTAATTGAGAACATGATAAATAACTCAATACGTTTTTGGTATGCATTTATACTAAAATGCAATATTCAAAACACTACAATTTTCTTAAAAGTATTTCTTTCCAAATTCACAATAATTCAATTACCTTAAGTCGTGTAACTTAAAACTCGATTGAAAAACACTGATTTTCAATATGGAAAGTTCAACTAAATATATGCACTCAAACGGCACTTTAGTTCCAATATGGTTTAAATAAGTACATGAGTACTAAAATGTCAGCCAGTAGTCCGCTCAAGAAATATATGCCTAAAATTCATAAAACATGACGCTGAAGCCTATCATCAGTGTCAACACTGCGTTATTGGATTGGAAGATAATCTGTGCAGGTCTAAGATGGTGAATATCACACATTAAATTATTCCTGTATGTAATTCTCAATAGACCAGAAACCAAATCAGATATTTATGGAGTTAGTATGAGCTAAGGAGGTATTTTAAACATGAACATAGAAGACCTTATTCTCCACTATGAAAGTATGTTGCATAAATGTATGTAAAAGTAGAAATACAATTCGTATTGGTAGATGAAATCGAGCAAGTGGGTATTGTTATTCGCTTTCTATGGGTTTATTTAAACAAAATAAAAAGAACATGCTAACATATTGTTGGAGCCTTCGACGAAAAGCGGATGGTAGACTCTGCTTTGAAGTCTGCTTTGGAGGGAAGAAATGCCCGCATGTAAATAGCATTCGTAAAAAGAAGGTACTTTCTAAGATTCTATCACTGCAGTTATAGGGCTTAGAAATGCTTTAGATACATTTCGACATGCATTTTCAAATACAATCGCTCAAAGCTTGGTTTTGGTTACAACGTAAAATAGATATGCTGAAATGTACTTAAACATTTTATGTTTTCGACACACATTCAAATGCACTTTACAGTATTATCTAGTGCAGCTGAACCCCACGGTTGAAATGCATCCCCTACACTTAAAAAAATAAGGCACAAAGTTGAAAAATGAAAATTTAGATATTTGGTATTGAACTTAAACTACATGAACATTGACATTTTATATACAAATACATTTAATTTTGTATATTTGTGTTTATTAATCAGGAGAAATTGCACAAAATGTTGGAAATATTGGACAAAATAGATTCAAGCATAATCTAACTTTACTTTATAACCATATAAACAACATCTCTTATATTCAAGGAGTATTTATAACTACAGTCAAAGATAAATCGATTGCCTCAATCTACACCTCAGCTTAATTTCAAATCTATTTCCAAATGCATTTTGATTGCACCATTTCAAAATACAATACTTTCGAACAAATACGAAAAGTGTTTTCGCAAGACTCTAAGCTAGGTCAAGAGGAAATGAGAGATTCGATTTAATAGTAGGCATCGCGAGTTTTCAAACACATGGTAAAGCTTATTGAGGTCGAAAGGTTTACCGCCTCGAAATATGTTCTTGCATTCACTCTCAATAGCTCACGAAATAAGCTTATTTGTGTTAGCTTTCCCTCAAAAATTGCACGAAGCACCTCGTACGACATCAACATCCCATTTCACTTTCACCGAATTTGTCATGAAATTGTTCAAATATAAAATCGATGGAATGGTCACATGCAAACCTAGCTAATGCACAAGAATAAGGTGAACAATGTAGCGCGATAATACCCGAAATTTCACTGAATTGCAAAAACGTATAGACAAAATGCGATAAAGGAAAAATACATAAGGGAAAAAACACCTAAATTCGATTTAGATATAAAGTGTGAGACACATGAAACACGAGACCATTAAGACCAGGATTAATAAAACTAGAAATTTGACTTATTCATATATCCATTGCATTACTAGTACTGTACGTGCGTAATGATCACATTCTGGTCACAGTTCTTCAGAGATAAATCCCAAATTCAAGTATATGAAGATGACAACCCTTCGGAATGTTTGTAGGTTGTATCAACCAGCCATGAGAAGTGACTAGACGGACGCTGACATTTTCCAAGAATGGATTCTCAAATTGTTGATATCGTTAATTTGACAGTTGACATGTATGAATGGATGCAAGGAGGGAATTTGCACGGTTACGTAAAGGCTTAGATGGACGCATGGCAATATTAATGGTGCAAATTAATCAACCACCTCTGACTTCCACCTGACATAATGCTTAATTGGATGTAAAATCATGCTTAATCGAAACCCTCTGAACTGAAGAACACCTTGTAAACGATATGTTAGATAATGAAAGTAATCGTTTAGGTATCCTTCAGAGACGTGTTCCTTGATGCAATAGATCAGCCTCGATGCAACAGTTAGACAATGGCAAGTAATGGAGGTTAACCAAGCAAAGATCAAGACTGCGAATCTTATCAGAACATAAATACTGCTGAACTAGTTAGATACAAAAATAATAAAAACTCCCAAATGCCAAAGAAAAAACCACCATGGGTTTCTTGGTTCAAAGCACAAAATGGCCTGGTTGAGGGTTTGTCTGAGTTTGGCAATTTTCATTTTCACTCTCATGGATCATTTTCATGATGATCCATGAAACAGGAAATAAAGTTTGCTATGTTTATGGGTTTCCGTGTTGATATTTTGCTTGCCCAGGAAGATTCTTCACTTACAGGAACCTCATAAAGGGCAATGATGAACATGTTGCAGTAATACACCACGAGCAACATAATCAGTGGAAATTGTACAATATTGTACAAGAAAATATGCAACTGAGAGTATATGTATTTGAAATCACACAACGGTAGCTTGCGTGAAAAAAAACATACTGATGTTACAAACGCTGGAAACCAGGGTTAGACAACCAAATAAATAACGATACTAGCGCCACCACAAATGTGTTTTTTAAATTTTCCTAAACTATTTTTAGCCATGGATAGATTTCATGTATCTTTGAAGAACAATAGCACAAATATATCCCACAACGCATGCTATCAACTGGTTACCAACCAACCAAGTGCTTAAGATCCTCAGTATATAACCCTGATAAGAAACCGATAACTGTTACCAGCCCTCGCCATTTTTTTAACGCATACCTCCACGTTTTCTAGTACAGAAAATGAGGAAAAAATATCTCCACCCAGACATGAACTTGTTTGATGAGAACTATGAGTGGTGAGGACAATCTCGGTAACAGTTTGATAACCGATTACCAGTATCTAATGACGTATATCATGGAAAAACAATGCTATCTCGTAATAACACGGATGGAAAATCACAAGTATTTTGCGTGTGAGAAATACATGTACATGCGCTCTATATGGATATGAGGAATGTTTAGAAATGTAATATAATGTAAATCATCAAAGAAAAAATGTTGGTGACTGATATGAAAAAATATTACGACGTAAAATATAAAAACCATTAAAAAACATCCGAAATTCGCTTGAGCAATTTACATTTCGAAATACTGTAAAACTTGAAATAGATCCGCAGTGCTGATATAATGTTGTTGGAATAAATTTTAATTTGAAATGTGTTGACTTTTTAATACAACTCGAAATGCTTTTCAACAAGAATTTTTCATGTAAGCTAGCATTAATTATTATTAATGTATTTTAATTTCTTTTTAAATACATTTCAAATATTTCCACTTCACGGATGTAAATTCTGTCGCGATTTAAATATTTTGAGATATAGGTTTAAATGCGATGAAATTTAATATTTCGTAAATACAACTTTGGCGATTACTGGGAAAAAAACTAACTAAAAATTATTAAACAGCAACCAAGGCACGTCTTTAGCAATTGAAGGATTTTTATATCAAAATTTAACACAAACAATTTTCGGTATATGATAAATATACTACGTATAAAATATTACAATTTCATGCTAACGCAAACAACAGTATTTTGAAAAATTGAAACGTTAAAACATTTAACGTTGCAGAGTCCCTTAGTTCAACTTGGATTTGGTGCAAGAAATAACATGAAATAAGTCGATTTCCAAGGAATTTATACAATGTTTTTCAATTTCGAAGACTAACGCAATTTTATTCCCTTAAAAAGTTTAAGAGGGTACGACCATTAATCAGGGTATTTGGAAATAATACACGGGATTACCGGCCTAGAATGCACCACGCTGGATTACACAAAAAAAGCATTTGTTTGCTTTCCTTTTAAAGGCACTCAACGTTTTTTTACAGCATCGAGTTTATCTTGTTTTAGAAGTAAACACAGCGAAATAGTGTAATCTATATAAGTAAACATGTTTGAGATGATCAGAGCAGGAAAATGACGTTAAAAAAACCGTGATCATGATTATTCATAGAAGAAGAATACTGCACAATATTTGTGGACTTTCTCACGATGTTGCTGCGACAGAATTTCTAACCAGATCCGTTAACAAATTTGAAATTCCCGCTTTATGTAAACACGACCAATCATAAATGCACACAAGGGAATGTTTACCAATGCCAAAGAGGCGGAAGTTGCGTCAGGGAGGGTGGGAAATTCAAACAAATGAAAGCAACACTAAACGGCCACATTTTTGAAAACCGAATTTGAATATTTGTTGTTGTATAACAACAAGAAAAAATTCTCCCGCTTTCGATACATTGTTGAACAGATTTTTATTATTCATTTTCTACAGATACATAATACACATCATTTTTTTAGAATGCATGTTTCTTGAAGTGTTATTCATTCTCGTGATCTTAAGTGTATGGATTTTCTTATCTTGCTGAATCAATTTCATAAAAAAAAAAATATCCACTACGTATAGCAACTGGTGAAATTTTATTTTACAGTTCCATCCCTTAAGGGATATTATCTGCCTCAAACAATTCACAGTAAACAATAAAATACAAGATGCAGTAATCCCTTATGGGAAAACGACAAGGAAAATCCATCTTTACTTAAAATTCCATATTCGTTTGAATTATTTAGTAGATGCAGTGCAGTCACTGTAAATTAGTTTCGTCCTTTAAAAGGGTTCAATATTAAAAGCAATACTGTTTCTTAATTTCTAACTTTCTTCATTCGCAGTCAAAGCACTTATTTTATTCAACAATCTTAATTTGTACAAAATGTCTTCATTCTAAACTAAGAAATACCAAACTAGGTACGTCAATAATTAGTCTACATCAAGTACTACATCAAGCTTCGTTTATTGACGTTTTAGGCAAGACAACAAAAATGTACACAGAACGAACATGTTTGGTCAAAAAAGAGAGCACTTGAAAAGTGTTCCCCATATCACACATAAGCACACATGCCCATTGTTGCTTGAATATAAATAACCTGTTACTGCCGTTTGCTGACACTGTGTTTAAGTCGAGAACTCCTGAAACATGGTTTGAGTGTCCACTTGCATAACCTCAAGCTGCTGCCGACAATCAAAGACCACGATCCGAACCTTTGAAGAAAACCACCAATTAATTAGTTTATGACATGGAAGAGCAACATTTGCTCAGCATTGGGGGCATTACTACAAGCACAATAACATGCACCAAATTCATCTAGTTTACATGTCCCCAAGCACATTTTACTGCCTGGGGTCACAAGACATAAAAGTTTAATTCGCTAAAGGGCAAAAAGCAGAGACCATATGGAACATAAGTAGACATCCCAACAGGTCTCTGTGATTTCATATACTAGATAAAACATGTTCAGAAAGCATACAAAGTACATAGCTTTAAGTGTTCATAACGACTTAAAAGTGGCCAACTTCTAGGCCAGTCAGAGAATAAAGGCGAAAAATTCGATATAAACTCCAGAAAACTTTCTTAAAAACCTGCCAGCATCTTCAGCAGAGCATGAAATGAAATTTCGATGCCGGCTTACTGTACAAAGGATAACTAAAAAATGAAACTCCTACACAATGGCATTTCAGAAGAGAAGCTTTGGGACATTCGTTAGCGCGAATTTATCTGAGACTCAGGCTTATTTTGTTTACAAAATGTTTATTACTGTCTTTTTACAGCCTTTCTAGTTGTATGCCAAATAGCTCCGGAAGGAGTTGTTTTTTATTTTGGAAGAAAAATTTCACTTCGCACACTCGAATCGTTTTGAAACTTCATCTATTGTTGAGTAGGAGCAAATTTAGTATCCCTGTCCTTGCTCTTAAAAAATATCGATTTCGACTGCAGAAGAGCGTGTTGAATTTACAGCAGCTTATTATTTTTAACATAGGTATCTTCACGAAGGTGGCTGAATAGCCTTTGATGTCTGGAATGACATTCCACTGACAGTAAGTAAGAAAACAAGCCACCTATCTATTCCGTTCCAGAACAGTCTTAACTAACTAATGACATTAAGAAAGTGCAAAAAAGGTCCTACTTACCAATTGTGTAAAGAAAGCAGACTCCTTCGGCTTCTCCGCATACCGCTCGTATTGGTCTAAATTATCCTGCAGTTTAAGGGTCAGTGTGTCGTAGTTTCCCCTGACAACCTCGAGGACCTATGCAACAAGGGCTCAAAACATGTAATCACTTTCAATTTACCTGCATAGCAGGGACGTAGGTATAGCTTAGCAAGCCTCCATTTCAAAGCAAACAAACATTTTCAATTCGTGATGCCAAAAGCGAGTTTGAAGCCCATTCATGCATTTGTTTTATTTATCCGGCAAACCGTGCAAAAAGTGAACCAAAACAAGTCAAGCTACATGGATCAAGAAAGGCACAAAACAAACTAAAAGGCAACTAAGTTCCTTGTATGTTACTGAGTGTAAGTCTGTAGACCATGGTTATTTCTATAGCTTGTCGAAGGCAAGAGCTTACATAGGTTTCGTTGTAGCCATTAAAATTATTTTGCCATTTTCTACTTAGCATATAATTGGACGGGTCTCAATATCAAATAGATCCCCGCCACAAATTTGATTTTCAAATTAAATCAAGAGAAACTCTGGTTCAGTGATGTCAGGTTCGAGCAATGGCTATACAGAGTAAGTTAGTTCTAACAACGTCATTGCAATAAACGGTAGGTTTATCAGTGCACTGATTAAGCCGGAGGACCTAGCCTGAGGTAGACATCAAAGGGACTCAAAATCAAACTGATCAACAGTTCAATTTCTGTTTGATCAGCTCTATGTAATATCGTTATACGTTATGAACTTATTCCAAATCTAGTCTACTATATATTATACAATAATATACTAAATACAAGATACTGCAGATGCACATTTATAGTGCAAATTCTGCAAACCACATAGCCCGAGTGAGATCACAGAAATGCGCTTAAATACATTATAAGTAAAGCAATTACTTAAACCTCCCAACCGAAAATGGACTATGCAATTACTTTCGAATACCTTGCAAGTTTTAACCTAATTGTAACCATAAATATACATGCCTTTTCGTTTAGCTTTTAGTATAATTAGTTTATTCCTTTTTAAATATAATTCCACCACATCTGCTGTGGTTACGAATCCTTAAAAATAGTCTGGAGGAGAGAAATTGTATATTGTTGCATAAAATTTCAAAAACAGCTATTGGCTCGTCAACTGCACATAAGATGTTTTTTTAAAGTGCTTGGTGAATGAGATAACAGAAAATATCTTACAAGAAAATTCATTTTGATATTTTGAAGCTGAAATATTTCGTGAAAAAACTTGCGACAATTTATGTCAAAAGAGTTGCATAAATATTGATAAGTGCTTTCGTTAACTCAGACACAATTTCAAAAATTTAAGATTACGATTTTGTATACCATCATTTTGTTAGCAGTTAAAACCCTGTCATCGACTGTAATACTCAGTACTATAGTATCTATAAAATTCAGTAAACTTCTATGAGCACATGCCAGCTCGTCATTATTCCTGTATATTTGCCCATATAAATGAACGTGTATTATGTTAAAGCAATATGAGATGTGAATATGGAATGATCATTAAGATAAAAGCAATTAAAACGATAATCCTATGAAAAAAAATGTGCCTTTATTAAAAAAAAAAAAGCAAGAGTTCAGAGTACGAGTGTAAATCCACGTGCAACGAACGACAAAAACTACCACGGTGAAATTTATTCAATGCAATAAAAAAAGCTGTAGGCAAGATTCACTTGACGTTACCAAGGATAAGAATTTATTTGCGAAGATTAGTAGTAATGTGCTTTTTTTCCGTTTAGGTGTGTGGGGCCACATTGCCATTCTAAACTAAAGGGGACAATGTCGACAACAACCAACAATGCTCAGCAGCAAGTGTAGGTAATAGCAGAATGATGGTAAATATCCAATAGCAAACTGATAATTTTAAGCCATCATGTTATGTGCTTGTTCAAACCAATGTCATTATAGCTATTGAATACGATAGTCACATTAGCAGTGGAAAAGTTTCAGTACGTATCCAAGTACGTATCACGGTTAATCGATTTCATGATCATTAGATTGCTGAACCATGGTAAAAGAGTCGTTTGGCAGGTATAGGAAGCACAAGCAGCGTCTAGTGACTTGGTTGTACACCACCACAGAAAACAATCAAGGATGCAGAAGCCACACAAGGTGCACCAAACCAAAATTATATCTACCGTGCAAGCGCCATTAAGCATTCCAAATGCATTCAACGAACATATCCAAGCGAGCACATTTGAGGACAGATGACAAAATGAAATATATTATATGGATTCCTACCTGAACTTCGGTCAATGAAGACTGGTGATTCTGGATCATCCATGCCTCTATTTTGGGAGTGAAGTGGTTGATGATGGCTCTAGAGAAAAACATACCAAAATCAATTACAAGTGATCATTAATATTGATGACATTTTAAGCCAGTACAAATATATCCTTAATATCTGGCAATAATCTAGTTGATGTCTGCCGCCATTAGTCATGACCAAAAGATTCATTGAAACAGCTTCAAATATGAAATCGTATCACGAACAGGTCGTCGTCAGCACAAAGAGACCAACAAATTCATACAAACTTTCTCGTCACGTACATAAAATACTTTATAAATGTCTTTCAGCATCATGTCGATATCCATACATCCTCATCAAAGTTGCATTCGCACAAATCAGTAAAATCAGAGTTCATTATGTAACTCAACTGAGGCTCTTGGATACCTTAGTATTCAAGAGCTTATATTCTCCTCAGCAAACTATATTATAGTTACATTATGCAAATATGCTTATTTGTTCAGAAACGCATACGGATTTAAAGGAACAATCCTGATATCTTCCAAGAAATCAGTCCAAAACCTGGAAAACTATAATTAGGATATCGACCCAGTTTTATGTTTATCAAGCAATCAACAACTGATACACCGACGACTGCAACATTCTACTTAAAAGTACGAACTCGTACTACCAAACTGATTTACTAAGTGAGAATTATTGAACACAATTGGCAGACCAACTTTCTACTGCCGACTATAAATTGGCACCGCCTTCTGACTTTGCCTTCATTCAAACCTATCAGTATTTTTTTGCAATCTTCCGTTCAATTTGACAACTCGGGCAGTTATTTGGACCCCATTTATGGTGAGCTACTTTAAAAATCAATACCTGCTTAGTAGATCACTGCAGCGTGCATATAAAGATAAAATATGAAAGCTGATAAATTTTGTCAGCCTGGCAAGGGTTTCGTCAAACAAGCAAATGAGACACAGTGACGAGAGGATTTTGGTGATTACTCTCAACACCACTGCCATCTAGTAGAAATTATTAATGAGGATCGATTATAAAATTATTTATATTTATGATACCATATTCACTTTTCATATTATCAATGTATATAAATTAATTCAACAGTGAGAAGACTGAAAATGTCTAATAGCCCACGTGAAATCTCTTACAATAATTGTAATTCCGTGCTATAGTTCAGCAGTGAGATCTGTACTCGTGATAACAAAGTATCAACGCAGCAAACGCTAATCCCATTACATCCTTGTAAATAGAAGCTTCTTCCTGCTTGCATTAAATAGGATGCATCTCCGAATCACTCTTTTTAATGATGATCCTTCAAAGATTTATCCAACAAATCGTCCAGCAGTAGAACAAGTCCTTCTCTTTAAAACTAAAGCATTACTAGCATGGGTCTTTAGTCAGCAAAAGTGTGCCAAATGTTCAGTTTGTGTTAACATTGATTACGAGGGGGAAGAATACATGGCAAGTAGTTGAGCCATTCTTACTTACAAACCGTATTGATTTTATAAACGGCAAAAAGAGCTAACAGTCACAGCAAAATTGCGCAAGTCAAGAATGACAAACACATCACATGTGCCATAAAAGAAAATGATTTTAAAAAAATTCAGTTATTTGTTTGCATCCATATCTTTCTCGCATTTCTAACTGTAACAATTTACAAAATATGCAGGTGCGCACTGAACACTAGTAAAGAAGTAAAGCATGCAACTTGATATTTGAAATTAATTCTAGTAACCGCAATTAATTTGTTTTTGTCAGCAATTATAAATCACAATTTGTACTTTTTGCGCAATATGCATTAGAAACAGAGGGGTTTTTTTTGGTCGTGATATGCCTGATTTATATTCGCAAAAACAAAGACACATTTTTGACGGGATGTTTGTAAACCATCTAAGACGTTAATCAAGAATGGCAATTCGTAATAATGTCTTTATGATTTAGCACGCTTTAATTATTTACTATTAACATCTTCATTACTGATTTATAAGCGATTGTATTGGAATTGCTTAATCATTATTTTAAGTTATCAGACATCATTAAAGAATTATTTTCAATCAAAAATCCTATCGTGATTGGGAAGGAAATTCTTAACCACCAAGGTAACTAATTTACTTTTATTGATGTTTTCTTCCAGATACTTTAAAATAAAATAAGTAACATTCGCTTTCATCATGTTTACTTGTGTTAATGATGTGGAAAACAGCCATCCAGAGCAGCTGCCTACCAAAGTCATTTTTTGAAAATAATCATAGGAACTGTAAGTGATTTTGGCAAGCTCATAATTCAACAACTAGAAAAACGAAGACTTCTGTTGAACTCAAATTCTTAAATCAACGTTCTAATAAAAACAACTCGTAAATAAACCGGCTTCTGTATCGCACAAATTTTACCATGAAAAAGCACGAGTTGATAGACCGATAAAATTATTAATTGATATTTATATTTTGGTCATTGGTTGGTGAATTGTTTCTCAGAATTAAGTACCAATAAAGTCAATAAGATGGCTACTTCTGACATGAACAAAAATATTTGATGGCCCTCCTATATAAACAAAGCGAATACATATTATGTTTGTACTACATGTATTTTCATTATCATATACCATAAAAGTGTTAGGAAGATCAATTGTGACCATAAAACACTCAAGTTGTTTCTGGTAACTAACAGCAATTAATGACTCATAAAACTAGAAGTGGTTGCTGTTTATGGGCTTTGCCATGCTTGCATAAAATGGACTGCATTCATTGCTTCAACGTTTTATCAATTCCATGAGGGCCAATCACAAATTGGACAACATTATGATAAACCTCTGTGCTAGAAATAAGATACAGAGATTTAGCTCTCGGACAACAACGCCAGAATTTTGTGAAGAACAATGGAAATCTCTGTATGCTAAGCATCACATAATCCATAAATATTTTGGTATAATTTGTTACATGTCACCGATTTGAAGCTATGACAACATCGGTTTTATAATTTAGTTTATATCTTCTTGAAGTATTCTAGAATCATATTCTACCACTGTCATAAATCTAAAAAAGTCATCAGACCGCAGTAATGATAAATATAATAATTAATAATTCTTTTTGACATCATATTTCATGGTGTCAAAAAGAAAGATAACAATCATAATCTGAATTGGCAGAATTTCCAGACATACCCATAACAACACAGTAGCTAATTTGTACAGTTTAAAACAAATGTAAACAATGTTTAAAATTCCAGAATTCAATTAACTAAATTCAGAATTCTTGCAATTCGTATCACCATAAATCCAAAGTAGCATTTCATGGAAATCAATCGGAAAATAAAAAGTGAAACCAGTGAAAAATTGTTACTTTTTTATAACTTGACCTAAAAGTATCAATGTGAAATAATCATTTTTAATCAATTTTCGTTTAGAATAATAAGGCTTCCTTAAGTAACAAGACACTTGAAACCGAAGGAGGCAAGTTAAATCTTTTTCAGCTCATTATTTCAAAATTCAACAGTATTTCTAACGGAGCTTAGATATAAATAAGAGATGATGCATGAAAGCAAATTAAATAGAACATTTCTAAAAATAGTTGCTGTGTTATTGTTATTAGATTTCCATCATTTCGAGATGTTACTACATTAGATGAGGCATATTACAAAATATGCTTAATGTATATCTACACAAGATGAAATGTGAAATGTAATATCTTCAAACTGAAACTAATGTGTACGCTGAAATTATCAGCATGTAATTTAAAAACATCAAATGACAGCAGGCGAAATTATCAGAAATATGACTTTTGTCGTTAAAAATATTCGTTAAAAATATGAAGATTTTATATAAATTTCAAAATGTTCTTTTTAGGATGTTCTGTTAATGTTTCTAAATCAATTTTACTTGAGTAATGTAAAGTTTCTCATCTAATTGGTCACTAGTACCATACAATATCCAGACCAAACATCATTGTAGACCATTCCCGAATGCTCATTAGCAAAATTAGCTGAAAAATTTTAATTTCTAGATGATGGCTATATGTCTCGTGAAACATCCCTTCAAGAAAATTGTCAAAAACAGTAAATCAATCTGAAAATGACACTAACATCAAATGGATTTTCTTAGAGAAACTATTCAGTCGAAAACAATGCGACTACAAATGAAGCTGAAATAGAATGAAACGCTCCTTTCAAACTCCACATGCATAGTGTCCCCAACAAAAAAAATCTGGCTCGTGAATAAAAATAGTTCATCAGTCAACATCACCTATTCACATCATAATTTTTTTCAATAAAAATGATTAATGCCTCACTTTGAAAATCTAAAATCTCAGTCAAAAGTGTCTTGAAACCTTGCATTATTGAGACCAAACTGCTTTAGAAATCCGATAACAAAGAATGCAATAAGCATTCTTAAGGGACATTTTCTGCTTATGGTATCACAATGGACCGAAGAAGACAATGGCGTTATTATAGCTAGAAGGACGGATCAATATTGCATCATGAGACGCTGCTATTTTATGAATAATACCAGCAAAATTGTTAATCAAATTCGATAACAACATTATCGAATAGTTGGTTTTTTTTTAAGAGAAAGTCTATTCAAAAACGAAACTGGTTCTGCACAAGAAGCCGAAATCCTTTATAAGGACACAATTTACATTTAACAGATGACAATAGTGTCACACTTTCTGTTAAGTTATATATGTATTGTTCACCTGCTCAAGTTTTTGCAAACTGTTTATGAATTGTTAGTAGCCATTTTTCAACATCATAATCCAGAGCTCTGATTCATAAGTGATCAGATTACAGCATGCGGTTAACCATGGCATTAGCATTAATCATAGTTTAATGATGCTTAAGGCAATCAAGATGCTGGCGTCAATGTACTAATTTATGTTGGGATGTTATAACAACCCTAATTATGCCCAAAACTGAATACTAATAACAGAGTAGGTGGATGAATATTCATCCTGCATAAATGTTAATATTACACATTGCTAATGAAGTCATATTTAAAGCGAGGCTTTAATTCACTTAAAACCTCACAAGAATCTCCACAAATGCACGGTATAACTGAATTGACGGCTCGTAGCAGTCCGGTTGGCAAGTTACAATTAAATGTGAACCCAGGTTGAAAGTAGAATAACCCAAAGATAATTATGTTCATCCTGAAAAACGTTTCATTAGGAGTCTTCCGATGGATGATAACATGCAAAGCCCTTCAGCCACTAACAAATTTCGTTAAGCTATCAGCTTTCAAAGCAACGCAATAATTTGCCAGACCTGGAGCATAATCCAGGCCAATTAATAATCAATGAGGAAGGAGGAAATTTTGGCGCTTTTCAACAATAGAACAGAAAGGTAATGATGAAATCGTGTTCAGTGTTCAAAATAGCATGCTCATAAGCAGTAAAAGAGCGCATTAAGCATTTCATGCAGAATAGCTACGTACGATAATCCTGGCGGAATTACATGAAAGAATTTATATATGAAAAATGTGCCGCTCTGCCCAACTCCAATAAAAGCTTGCACATGTGACAAATGTGAGGCATTGACAAAACAACGTTGAAGTCGATACCATGGTCCATGCAATGCTATTAATTTCATCCCCACTTTCATTCATATTTTTTGATAAAACTTGAAATTTTCCTGAATGATATGCAATAAAAAAAAACGAATTTTGGATTCCTGCCAGATTTATTTATTTTAAACATTCGGGAGGATATAAAATTCTGGTGAACTAGCAAAATCTTACTCCACATGAGGCAATATTGCGTCTTTTGCGCATTATTTCATGCTACAAATTGTGTGAATGGATATTCCAATGACGTGAAATTTATTTAGAGCAATGTAAGCAGATTTTTCGACTAAAGGTCATTAGAACCATTTTGTTTGTTAAATTTCCTAAAAACTATATTCTATTGAAAACAAACATTCCGAGAGATTCTATTAGTGTCAACAACTGTATGCAGAAATTCTCTTAACTTAATCGACCATTAAAGCGTATTTATGCATACTGAACAGATTGTACAATAAATTATTTATCAGCGGGCGAACATTTCCAAACAAATGTTTTCCACAATGTAAACAACTTGTCATTATTTTTATATAAATGAAACAAAAGGGATGAAACTCACCTAACGTTCACAAGATTGTTGGTAAGTTTAGCAGCCACATCTTTCCACTCGCTATCACTGGTTGTATAACGCAAGGCTGAAATTAAAATAATATTATTAGAAATGCGACCATATGCGAACAATAATAGCATAATGAATATTATTACGAAATATAAGAAAAAGAAATTCTTTGCAGCTTTTAAAAATAATGCCTGCGTTTATAAAATATTCAAACCATCGACTTCTAGACCATATGCGAACAATAATAGCATAATGAATATTATTACGAAATATAAGAAAAAGAAATTCTTTGTAGCTTTTAAAAATAATGCCTGCGTTTATAAAATATTCAAACCATCGACTTCTAGAGATGGCTAATTGGTATTAAGTAAAGGTACATACGTATATAGAGCTCAAACTATAAGTTATATAAAAAAACACCAGCATATGCTCGAATATTTCGTGTAT
This sequence comes from Ophyiulus pilosus, assembly GCA_033995625.1. Lineage (NCBI taxonomy): Eukaryota > Metazoa > Arthropoda > Diplopoda > Julida > Julidae > Ophyiulus > Ophyiulus pilosus. The sequence goes on from JAUJYV010000256.1 coordinate 42,163, forward strand.
GCAGTATTTCAAATGCATTTATGCTAAGACAATATAGACTGAAATATGCAATACAATCAAAAATGCATTACATTAACAAAAATGCGCTGTAATTATCATAATAGCTATTCTAAAAGGCATTACTGTTTAAATGTGTGATAATTACAAATGCACAGACTTTAAAAAATCAACCTCATCAGAAAGTTAGTCAGACCAATTAAGTTACATAATTTACATAAAAATTAAACAAGAAAAATGTTATAGCGTACAACAACAAGACAGTGCCCCACAAAATTAAACACAAATTTGCGAAAACTTTATTTAGGAGCTTGCGAAACCACAATGTTCGCAAAGATAAGTCGTAGTTCACTACCGCACATTTAACGACATGTAGTTTTAATTTGTATACCGTTTAAAACTGCCTGCTATAAAAATAAACGTCTAATGGTCACATGAATCACTTTTGCCATTTAAGAAAATAGTCAGGAGCTAGCTGTATATCAGCTTTACGCCATAGTATCCGCAAACATTTCACTCTACCATATGCAACTTAGTTGTGATGCACCAACAAAGTTTCAGCACGACTACTAATAATTCACAAAAAGCAATTTCGTAGCACGCAATTTGAACACGCTCATACAAGTATGTGCTAAATTGTATTCGAATAAGAGCAATATTTCTTAGATGAGCCTTGGCTGCATTTTTTGAGAGCCAGAATATTGCTGAGCATAACAAGAGACCAGGAGGTCTAATGGTAGCACGAAATTTGCAGAAAAAAAAATCAATCGAGGAAAAATATTGGATTAAATTTCTATTCCGTTCTTTCCATGCATGAATGCTAATGTACCCATTACACAATCCTATAAAAATAACATTTTCTTCCAATGAATTTTTTGAATGCTTAATACCACGTTTACTTCGAGCCAAACGCAGTGAAGGAGAAAAGGGCCAGAAATGGGGGGAAAAAAACAAGGTTTTCAATGGTCTTGAAAGCAATTAAAGTAGAGCGGAAAATACGTTTGCAAATATTGCTCCACACCTGTAGAATAAAACATTCAAGGACACTTGTGGGCAGCAGGATGCTTCGTAAACATAAAGGTTTGCGGAAGTGCTATTGGATGCAAATACACATGACCTTCGTATAATTGAATGCCTCAAGATCATAAACAGCAAGAGTTTTTGCAAAACAACATTGCATCAGGACCCATGAGAGGGAAGTATCGTGATGTATTTACTTGCCCGAAGAACAACATCAGCAGCAAGAATCCGGATAGCATGTCGTGGCCAGAAGGCTACGGACATTTTGATGCTTCCATATAACGAAAAAAATTGATTTCCCAAGAAATATAAAAGTCCGAGAAAAGTTTAGTGCGCCATGTGGAGCAGAGCCCTGATGACAAAGAGAAAGTATGATATTCCTTCTTATTAGACATCAGCCATATATTGAAGGGAACTCTTTGGAACAATTTGCAAACTCAGGATAAAATGAGATTACATAACTGGTCCAAACGCTATTATGCAGAATGTGCAATCTTCTTGAAACATGCATTAAAGAAAATCAAGAGCAAGAAAAAAAAAATGACCAAAAAAGTAAATCCATATTAAAGCAGCATACCAATTTCAATATCCACAAAGCTTATGTTCAATTTAAATTAAGACCAATGTTGGTCGACGGATTTCAGATTAGAAGAAGATTTTGAATTAAAAGCATAACCGCTAAATGTCTTTACACACTAAAAATAATTAGCAGAAAATTTCTGTTTAAAAATACGATGTTTTAATCCGAATAATTAATTCACAAATTAATTCATGCAGAATATAGACAATTTTTTGTTCGCATGGCAACTTCGTTTATTGCATGCAGGGGTAGCATGTCCAAAATCCATGTTCTTCAGTATGACAGCCTAAATTCCCACAAATTTGATGAAGCGTAATTGTAACAATATTGTCATTACAGATAGATAAGCCACCTTAATTCTGCAAAATCCGATGCTAATACTTCCACAACAACGCCTACATCAAGACAGTTTACATCTCCAAACGACAAATAGAAAAATGTAACTCGCTGAAATCCTTAGCGTCTGACATTTTCTCGATAATTGCCAAATCTGCATGCTTCCAATTTGCAAAAAGGCCATTTAACTCTGCCTATTCGAAATTAGCATCTTCAGTGGATTAATGGTTTCTTGAAGAAATGTAGTGCAATATATTTTTTTTGCACATACGACGTGTTGGTGCCATACTATTGCAAGTTTCAGTGAAAATGTCGTCACCAACAAAACTTGTTTAGAATAGTGTGATAAAATAGCCATATGACCAATCGAATGGTTGACTCATGCTGTTCAAGACAAGCCCACGTGATCTTTTCATGGTGTCTAATTGCCAAATGCCAAAGCATAAAATTAAGCATGAAATTAACCAATTTTCTACTTGAAATATACCTGATTATGGTGGATACTGAACCCTATATTCTACAACCCAACGAATACAACAAGGCATACAATTCATGGAAGTAATGCGAGGAAATTAGTGAAAAGCAATTTTGCACCATCATAAACTTTCTATTTTTTTATGGTAAATTATTTGCATCTAGATTAAAACATACTTAAACGTTCACCCTCATGGGTATTATATTCCACAATGAAAAATGCTATTTCTTAATAATTTTAATTGAATGTAATCCAAGCTTTCTTTCTTTCTTTCTTGAAATTCCATTTGCCAGACTTCTACATTATTAATGAATCCAAAAAAGCGCAATATATGCGTAATGTTCCATATCGCCCTTCACTGACAAACTTAAATTGGTCCCATGCGATAACATGTAGACTTAATAGCCGGGAGAAGCAATATAATTACTTCGTTCTGAGATGGCGTATGTCCGTCTTATTACAACGATAGTAATCAACAAAGGTTCTGCTATCACATGTCATGACCAGAAATGTTCTCATCAGAAAATCAATGGAAAAAGAGCACCACTTGATCGACCTTGGTGATCAATTGTTTAAGATGGAAGGAACTTGCCTTTGTTAGATAATTTCTACAAAAATCAGTCTTAATTAGTTCTGGGAAAATTGAAAAAGGTCATTGTCTTCGTTCGTCATATCTGTGAAGCCATACATGCCGATATCCAATACTAAATATGGATTAATGATATTAGAGGGGGAGATGGAAGCAGAACTCACCCATTGAATACATGTTGTCGAATATCTGATGCATTCGTATAAGTTCGTAATAGAGCTCATCATAGCTTGAAGGCGATGGCAGAAAAGTGTCACCATAAGTGATGAAAAGGTTGAAGATGTTCACCACCTGAAAAATAAGGAACATATTTTCAAATTTTACCATGATGATTGTATAAAACGTAGAGAATTGGTTACTTTAGTTTTTTGGTTTTTTAAAGATTTCATTGTACTTAGTAAATAGAAGCCCCAGTACCCAACTGTCGACTCAAAGGATGTTCCATACATTTTCCATACAAAGGATTTCTCTTTTTTGTATTGACTTTCTTGTTCATCAGGGCCTGAATGAGTAAATCCATTAGGCACCTTGAGGACTTAAGTGAGCAAGGATGTCGTGGGGAAAGCAATTAACTGCTTTGCTTGTTTTTATACCAAAACACTCATCCATCAAATAATGATACACCGCTATAATACCACTTTCAAAAATAGGCATTGCTATTGAAGTTGATAGACTGTCCATCAGTGAGATTAGAATAACGGAAACAATCCGTCTTTTTTAGGTTAACACAATTTATCCCAGAACTTGAGATAGTCAAAACATAAGTCAACAAATAATTAAGCATTATACATATGCTTGACAATAACCCTAATGTGTGGATCCCATGCAGTGCACAGTGCTAATATAAGTTGTTACCAAGGTAAGCATTGAAATATCGTTGCTGAACAGTCCCATAAATTTCATTTATAATGAATTTTACTATAAAGCATTAAGCTTGATATATGAAGTTTAATTTTGGTAAGCCATTTTGTAAATGTCATTTGTAAGTTGACATTTAACTACAAAGCACTGCTTCGTACATGTATATTAATGCCGCACAAGAAAAATGTTTATTAAAAATCCTCATTTGTTATATTGAAAATGATTACGATATTAGTGGTATTCTTCGGAAAGTATTACATACAGCCAGCCTTTTTAGTTGGCCAAAGACTTGGAATGTTGTAATGACTTTTTATGCGCAACAGAAACACATTGAAAAAGAATGTGGAAGAAAAGTATCCGACGTTGTAAGCATCCAAAATGAGCAAATTCATATTTTTAATATAATACAATAGCGCCTAACATTCCGTCCTGAATTCAGATCAATAAAAATGCGCATGAATGAAATTTTGAATGGCATTTCACTTGGTAACTGCGTTTTATGATAAAATTATGAGCAATTCCTAACCGAAAATATGAGATATAGAAAGGTAAACGAGTTCACTAATGGCTACATACAGAATAAAACAATAATGATATTTCATTTAAATAATTGGCTATTTTAAAAGTTATATTAAGTGAATTGAGCAAAAGAGGAAAGAAAAAGAAGTAAACACAGCTAAGTGAATTTAGAAAAACTTTAAAAAAGACCGCTGCTACACTGAATAACATTTATTTAACTAAGCGTTAGAGTTTAAAAGGTAATAAGCATTCGTTAATAATCTTCTATGATAAGCTCTAACAATCCCAGGAATACGTTGCGATAACTAAAGTTTTTACGGTTATTTAAAATGCGGCCCTTTAATTTGTGCAAAGTCTTGAAACACTTGTGCATTTTTTGCTACGAGAAAAACCTACTAATGTCAATTAAAGCAGTTTCCATTTCAAATTAGGAATTGCTTCTAATTAGTCATTACTGTAAGAACAGCAATGTGTCTCAAGGGAAGGTTTCTAGAATCAGCCCCTTATTAGCCGTATTCAAATAGAACTTTAATCAAGCACTTGAGTTGATTACGATTTTTCTTTTGCTAATTTGGGAATACGGCGCTTACACTATTTTTCAATTTGCAAATTTGACGATAAAACTAGCATTAGTTACGTTTTGTTCAATTCTAGTACATCTTTGTTTTCGTCAAATATTATATATCAATATAATTACATTAGCTTAGACCTTATATCAAAATTAGTCAATTCAAATAATTCATACATATTTGCAATGAAAATTAGAAAATTTCGTGAATATTATAGAAAGAGTCAAAATGGTACAACCAAGATTAACAGATATGCACTTAGGAATGGTGCCCCAAATGATTTCATGCTAGTGTCAATATAATAATGACCTTAGATTTCAAAAATGCCCATTTCCCATGATAGAATTGCCATCAAAACGATTTAATCGATATGGTGGAAATCCAATTATTTCAAAAAAAGCTACTAAGACCACAGTAATAAATCTATTGATTCAGGTCTCAATTATAAAAATGTCCAGAAGGCTGTTTACTTGAGTTTACTAAAATCTGTTCACTGAATTTTTAAAACTTCTCCGTTACTGTATAATCGGCACCGTTACAGATGAGCATTTCAGCATTTGGTAAATTGTGTTCCCAATGTCGGAAATTCAGCAATGCAAAAACACCACTGTACTGCAAACACTGACGATTACTGTTAAATACATAATCTATTCATGCATATTCACGATATTCCCATTCCATTACCAAATTTACGATGCACTTTAAATTATTCAGCGGGGCAGTAAAATCCACGCTTAATACTTTAATACACCACAATGCCCTTTAAACCTCTTACAAAAATTTGAACATCCCTGCAGAACTTAACGATATATTTGAAACGATTACCCGAATTAAATGTTGTGTAAAACCCCTGAAAAGCTACAAGTCTTTAACATATTTGGTGAACCAGTTTTACCCTAGAAATTACTTCCTGAACATCCTGAATGATCAATAATTTTTTTTTACCATGCTTTAAAGACAACCCTCAAAGTCCCTTAATCACTTAAAAACGTCCTCAGAGAATCGCCTTAAATCCATGACAACTGGGAAACTTCCGTCTTATTCAATGTCGAAACGAAATGCTTACCAAATACATACAAATCTTTGTCATGTGTACATTTCGAATCAAAATACATCAAAATAACACAATGGAATTTCGCAGTTTGCTCTATTTTCGCAATGCAACACATAACGCCCTTGACTAATGCACATTTTAAATTTCACACCCTCTCTTGAAACCATTTAGTGAAGCTTACAATGTCAATAAACTCTTTAAGACACCAGTTTTCTTAATAGCTCGCTCATTAAACCAACAAGAAAATCGATTTTTTTTAGGATGGAGGGGTAGGGGAATTCAATGACAATGCAAAAATGTTTAGTAGCTCACCTGCGCTGCCAAGTGGAAAATGTTGAATTTTTTGACCAAATGGGTTTCGTTAGCTAGCACGAACTTGAGCAAATTCATGAGGGACGTCCAAAGTTGCTTCCATTGATAATGAAGTCTGACGCGACACTTCTTTTGATAGCACAACAAACGATGGATTATTCCCAGGCACTTTCTGCGAAAGGAAAAAAAAAGTGTAAATCACAAGGGGATTATAAACGACTAATGATGATGCGAATTATTTAACCATCACGGGCCTCGTAATGTGTCTAATAAATTTTCCTTAACTTTAATATTTCTAGCGGAACACATTACAGAGAGAAGGGTGATGCGGAGGAAGGGAGAGAGTACTGCCTCCCCATTTTCTCATCCAAGCACCTCCAAATAAAAAATCATTCAAGATCATTTGTGTCATTTCACGTAAAACACCAAAGTATCACAACATCTTAATAAAATATATAATAACTGATAGCTTTTCAAAGTAATACAGCCACAAGTGACATGGTTTGTATATATACAAGTCATACAAATGACTTGCATATCCAATTGAAAGGATATACAATACCATACGTATTATACTGTACATGCGGTGTATATTATACTGTATATGTACAGTATATATATATATATATATATATATATTGTATATTTTAGTTTGTTTAAAAGCATAGCGACTATTTCTCCACCAATTGCCATTAATGGTTGCAGATAGAAACAAGGGATCCTTAAACCTACGATTCATCAGTCTAATGCCCTAACCTCCTAACTACTGCATGGCCCATAACATAATGAAAAAAAATTCAAAAATTCATTAATGGCAATCGGTGAACAAATGGTGGCTGTACAATAAAGTATACAATATGTACCTGTATATGAATATTAATGTATGTAAATTTGTATGTAACACATATTAAATATTATATTCTTTAATGAGACCAGGATATATATATATATATATTTCAATTATGTTGAAGAATTTAACTGGTGTGAATAAACACTACTAATTGTATGGACGTTTAATTCAAAGATATACATAAACAAGCATGTAAGGTTTCCGAGTAAAAACATGTTTACTGCACTCAATTAAAATCCACATTGGTGCAATGTGACATTAGCACCGACCTCTACTAAGTGCACGCTTGCTCATTAAGTAGCGCCACAGTCACTTCCGATTTTCTTGAATTGAAGTAGACGTAATGAAACGTCTCCCCGCAAGGCGTCGCTTTCACAAAGGGGTTTAACGACGTGCCATATCCTCCTTCTCCGTCGCTACAGATTTTATATGGCTTTACAAGCGTGAGCTCTTAAAGTGCACAATAAAGAAGAGAACGCGGAAAAACACTCGTGACAATTAATTTGCCGGAATTGCAGGAAGTATGATGCATCCCACACGACGAAAGATGTCATAAAATTCAGAAAGCCCCGGGAGATGGAAGCGAGGACTAAATGGTTCCAATTGGATAAAAGGGAGTTGACATAACACATAACTGCAGACCAGATATTGCAATTTTAGATTTTGAAATCGCAATATCATTGAATTTGCAGTGAACATAAAAACCCAGGAGTGAAAGCTCAAAGATAGACATTACTCGAACAATCGCTCAGCATTGCTTTAAAAAGGCACCGAATTTCACCTTTACAAACTTAAGTGTATTCAATTGTAATTACACATTAGCACTGGGAGTAGATGAACTTTTCTTCTAATGGGAATTAAATTTTGCCATCAAAGTCGCCGATTTTCTCATTCACGCTCGTAAGACCTTGATGGCAATTAAAACTAAAGGAAAGAATTACTTTCGCTTATTAGCGAAGTGGTGCTGAACACCGTACACTTATACACATTCTGAAGAATAAGTAGTTGAACGCCTGCTTTTGGGTGCTACAGTAGAACCCTTCTTAACCGATCTAAACTAGCTTTTAAATTAGTTTTTTGGAATGCCATGCTTCGCATAGGGTAGTCCTTGACATTCCGAGCCGCCAGCGCTGTTTCTCATTATCGTTATCGTTTCGTTAACGTTGACTGGCTCTAACTCTCTATTATTGAAAAATTCAAACAAAATTATGCAGCCCGTAACAAAAGTGTAAAATGGCAAACCATGATAACAGCAAAGCTAGCAGTGTTTGCCTACCATTAGGGGCAGCAACCCTGCCCTGAATTTCTAATAGTGGAAAGGGTATTCTTTAAAAATCTCTTGGATAGTCTTTCAGATTATTTCACAAACAGCACATTTATAAATAACAAAAGTAATGTAATAAATAATACATATGCATATGCTGCAATAATACATAATGTACATATGCATTATGTACCAAAGTACTGTAAATCTTTACTGATTAAATACATACTCTTTCAAGTAAGTTTACGAAAAAAAAATATATATTTATAGCACAAAAATATCCAAGTGAAATACTGAACGTGCGGTTTTCTTTAAAAAAATAAAATAAATTAACAGAAAACAGTCAAAACACACTCAAGCTCAAATTTTCAAAGCGTGAAAACATATGCATTACAAATAATTTATTTGGATTTCTAGCGTTATAAATTCCAAAAAAAAAAAGCCCTTGTGGCCCATCTTATACAAAAGTAAATGAAAACTGTCTTGCCAACTGGAATAATAAAGTATTTATGATGAATAGTGTTTTCCCATCTGGATTCAAGTTCATACCGAAGTACTGAAGTCGATTTTGGGAGAAAAGAAAGCAGAATTCGATTCGCTTGAAAATGCGAAGCAGAGCACAGCTTTTTTTTAAATGAAACAAAGGACATTTCGAAAGACGTTTTGTGGAATAACGTTCATATCAGATGCTTCCAATACTAAAACCACAAAAAGCCTTATGGAATTTTAACAAATCGAGTGCATTTCCATGCACTTGAAACAGACATAAGATCTCCTTAGAAGGTGTATAAAATATTATGGCTCTAAACCAGGGCTGACCTAGCCTAGAAGGCAATTCAGGATTAAGAATTCGGATACTAAAACAAAGGAAACTTCCAATCCTTAAATAAAACAATAACTTAACCAAGGTCAAAAACGGGAGCAGAGAAAAGTTGTATAATGAAAACTTTGTTCAATTCCGACCTTGTTTAAAGCAGAAATAGATTTTTAAACCACAACTTAAATCGAAATTAATCCAAAATTTAAGACTCATCAAATGTAGTAGATAAATCCATAATTTTCGTTAATAAGTAAACGTGTTTTACTTAAAATCGCCATTTAGGAAATTCCATTTTTTATATATTTTAACATCCATTTTTCAATAATTCATATGTTCGATCAACAAACAAATACGACAAAAGAGAATTTTAAGTGAACTTCAGTGCCTTTAAGAACTTTAAGTGATTGTATAGAAGGGTTAAGTGCAGTAGAAGGATGCAGTCATCCATATGGAACAAGTGGAATGAAAGTTGTTTCTGAAAATAATGGCCAATTTCAACTAAGTTGATGTTCATTGATTTCCCATTTGTGTTTAACTTGGAAAGTTCTCTCAGACAAATTGTAAGGAAAGAGTTAAACAATTTCCTGCTTAAGTTGAAGGTCTGATAATCGGAAAATAGATAATGTAACCCAGTAAGCAGGAGAAAGGCTTTTTTTGTCGTCTTTCAAGCCACTGCATGCAATCAATCTACATAATGAAATTCTCAGCATATTGAAATGATATCGAAGAGAATTTTATCATCAAAACTGTCAAGCTAGATTGAGTCTATAACAAATAATTTACACTAAGTGGCACGCTTATTTCAAAAAGGTTTGGCTTCTTATTACGTTCACAGCAAATTAATTACATAAAAAGAACGACAATTCCGTAAAGAAAAGCTAAATACAATTAAATTGTTAGCAGACACTAATTTAATAATATATAGCTCAAACAAAGACGTGCAGCAATAAGAGTGAACAAAGTACTGCAATTAATCAAACCCAATGTTAATTAGAAAAAACTTATTTTCTTCATCATCAAGTGATTGGGTGATCCGAATGGAAAGGTCTCAATAACACAAGCTTGTTTTTTTTTTAATTGCCATTACTACGACATTAGCCTCGTTAAGCCTTCATCAAGTGATCCTTGTTTATAAGTTGTTCGTTAGGCAAAAGCTCTCTTTCCTTGTCAAAAGCGTCTTTCTCATTATCTGAATACAGGACAATATGAGAATTTTCGTATAGCATCAGCTTCTCTTCCTCAAAATAAAAAGTTGTTCGCAACCATATCTCAAACTTATCACTTCCTGACGTTCCTTCAACAGGGGATTTTAAAAAAATGTTTGTTTTTTATAACATGATTGAGGGGGGGGGGGAGAGTGCCATCCTTCAATCATGAATATGGTTGTATAAGAATAGAATAGAACAAAAACAGTAGCCTTTTACCACATTACCCGGTTGTTATACACTTTACAAACACAATGTGCAACATAATACGTCCAGTAAGGGAACTATTAATGGGAAAGGGAACGACTGAGACTATCGTTATCCAGACAGAAAATGGCATTCTGAGTTGCAAGTGCACATCTGCGACAATGCCTTAAAAAGACATTATGACACAAAAAAGCGGCCAAGTCCTAATCGTGTCATATGAAACAACATCTGTGTTGTAAACATGGTTAATTTGTGAAACTCAGTTTAGTGTTACTGGAAGCTGTAACTTTGCCAGCACGGATTTTATGACAGCAGCCAAAACAGCGTGCTACATTACAGTGAAGGAACATTACACAAATCTTCTCCAAAACATGCTGCCGTGTCAATATGCAGCACGCATGGCACACTAAATGGTAACAGCTACTAAAAAGAGGTAAGGTCAAGATCAACTATTCACAATTAGATGTCCACTAAAATGACAATCGATGAGGAAGACCAAAACTATAATTATTCGAGCTTGTACATGTGCATACGTGTACAATCAACAGCCATGCATTGCTGAAGAACCAGAAAAGTATATAATACTGTTTGTACACATAACAATTTATAATTTATAATACGATGGCTTGGTTCATGGCTCTTGGGTAAAACAAGCTAATGAGGGAAATGTTGAATGTTTCATACCAGAAAGATATCAACTTTAAGCAACTTTAATGTAGGAAAGAGCTTTCAGCGCTTTTAAGTTGTCGAGGTTACGTCCATGACAATGCAATTTGGCGAACATCCGCTGAACACAAGTGCCTAATTAACTTGATGGGATCAGAACAATCTTCAATTAAACCCCTCTCGCTCTCAATTAGTATGATTACCATCGAACTGCGTACTATCTCAACGTATTATAATAGGTAGTAACGGAGATCTTTAGTTGACAAGCAATTATGGATCCTTTGCCAACCTAATTTGAGCTGACAAAAAGCTTTGTTTTTTGTTTGTTAAGTATATTCAAAAACCAAGGCCAGACGTGTTAATAAAGATGGCATGCGCACAGGGGATCAAAGGCATTACAACAAGTAATGGTGGTGAAGAAAAGGAAATGTAGGAAAAATATGATGATGATCATTTTTGGAATAGCTATCCTGACTTTCGCCTCCACACAAATGTGAAAATCCGTTTAGAAATACAAAGGAGAGTAGACTTGAGATTTCTTTACTCGCATTTCTGATGTATGACGAAAATATTGTCAATAAGCCAACGAAGTTCAGTTTGGCTCAGCTCTAATGCGATTACACTATTTCCAGAAACCATTTTCAACAGTTTTTTTTCCATCAATAAAACGATCCAATATCGCTTATCATTTCAGTAACGAGTTTGGCAAATGTGTACTTACTTCAGCAGTACATATATGCGTTTTAAAGTTTCATTAGTATGTTATAAGAAACATTTATTCAGGCATATAAAGGCAAAATCTCAAACTCAGAAATGTTCTTTTCGGCAAGTAGCTATGGTTCATTCCAACCATTTTATTGTATTCAATTTTTTTTATCAAGAATTGCCAAGGGGATGTTTCAATTTTTTCAGTTTCAAAGTATTGAAATTTTGCATCAAGCAGAAAACTGTCTTTGTACAAGTTTTAAAAAGCCTTGTTCAACCAGGTTCCAGTATCTTTTGCATCGGAGAGACTCAAGTACGAGATTTGACATCGCATCGACAAAAGCCTGTCTGGGCTTAAATCCTAGTAACATACTGTATTTAATAATACTATAAGAAACAAGAAACGACAACACAACAACAGTCTGCAATGACAAGTCACTTCCTATATGAGAAATTATCTCAAAAAATCGTTTCTAACTATATGTCCTCATCTGACAGGAAAACGCCATCACAATGATGCGCTGAAAGTGCAAGATCTCTGAAACTAACTTCCTTGGCACTGACGACTGGCATCTTTCGTATTTTTTCTCAGCATTCAAAGTATAGCCATGGAACTATACATACTATCTTTAGTGCACTTAAGGCACCCAAAATGTAATGCGTTGAATATAAGTAGCAAACTGCACAGGACGAACGGATAAAGCAGTCTTCATTTGAAGGAAAGCGCAAAATACAGAATCAATAAACTTAAAGGAGACGAGAAAAAAAATAGTATACGAGTAGCAACAGTAGCAGAAGTTGAGAATATTGCGACGAAAACCAGTTTCTTCCAGAAAAACAATGAGTCTTAATAAAGCGATACAACGAGGAATCTGTACATCAATCAACCTGACGTCTACTGAAAAACCACCAAATTCCATGGTCATTTCACTGCGTTATAACCGCAGCAACAGAATGACCAAACAACTTACTCAGAGGCTGACCAAGAAATGAAAAATAACCTGACCATTAAGCCCCAACATCGTCGCATGCTTTTCAAGAAGTTTGCACAGGCACGTTCACGGAATGTTATGAATGAAGCAAAACAGTTTTTTAAAGAAAACTAAAAGGTTGAAAGCATTTACTTTTAAGATTAAGTTGTTAAGCAAGAATAACTCAATTTCACATGACTCAAGAGTAATCGTATTCCTAGAGGATTTTAAGCTTTGTTTACATAAAAAGCCCATATTTGATGGCAAAATGCACAAGAGTCAGCCAGTATATTGAATTCTGCAGTACACTGTATAAAAGCTTTTCTTCTCCAACACAATTGTATAAATTCGCAAAACTTTAAACTTATTTACCAAACAAGCCTTCATTCCTCGAGCTAGTTGAAATTCAGAGGAGGTGATACAATTTTTTATTTACCAATGCGAATTTCATTTTATTCTGTAAACTTAAAACCAGTCAACTCAAAATGATTGGAAAGTTTGTATCTAAGCCTGTATCTACGTTACATATAAAAACATCCTTCAGATGTACGTCTCCAAAATTATCCAATAAACGCCCACGTGTAACTCGCTCTCAAACTAAACTTTGCATTTTGCGTAACGTAAGCTAGTGGACGTGATTCACAAGCTATCTTATTGGTTTAAATTTCGGACAATTTTTTTGAAAGGAGTTTGTGAGCAGAGTGATATTAAATTAATTCGTTAAAACACGTGAAATGACCGAAAAGTGATACAAGTTTTAAAAACATTCGAAACATGTTTTCCCCCCAAAGCTGTTACCACGCGTATTTCACCAAAATGTAGCAACATTTCCAAAGTCATTAATCGAGCACATGCTGTTTCGACACCTAAAAGGGTTGAGATAATCGTAAAAAGCACAGTTTGAAAAATAAGATTTATGGAAGGTGGGCTTACCCATATAACTCGATAGGAAGGTTTTTCATTAAATGACTCATTATGAATTCCGCCATCATGTCTGAAACAGGAACAACAACAAAATTAATGGGTTGCTTCAAGGCATGGGGTCATCAAAAAGGGCAATCATGTCAATATTCAATAACCCTGCAGGTGTCAGCTCAACGTTTTATAGATACACAGTTTAAGCATCTGTCAAAAGCATGGAAACATCCAAGCTTCGAGAAAATGTACTACACAACATGCAATTGAAACCTTTAAACAATTTTACTCAACGCTGGGGTCACATCATTGCATATCGAATAACGATTCCAAATAGAAAAAAGGAAATAGAAGCCTGTTTAGCACGCAACTATTCCTGCGTTTTCGTTAAAAAAAAGCTTGAACAGCATAAACCTTTAACCACGAAGCAATACATGCTTGCATTGTAATGACGACATGCACTTGGGATGGATCTTGGTAAGTGTTCAAAGTGAAAACGGCTGTTTTTGATATCCATTAAAATGTGCTTACTGCCACTACACTGGCTTTCAAGAAACTACTTATTAAAGTAACATAACAAATTTAAACAGCTAGCCGAGATGCGATGCTCGATTTTGTAAGCACAGTAACTTGGAAAAAAAAAGAGAGATGGAGTAGTCTTACCAAATGGCTGATGGAATTTAAAGAGACATTAAAAGCTTTGGAAATAATAGTTTTCGAACGAAAGAGATGCAACATAAGTTGTCATTATCCACAACTTGCTTTAAGATGTTAGATGTATTAATTCAATTATCCGTTACTACAAAAAATCCGTCGCGTTTTACAAGCATTACTTCAGTGTTTTTGCTCCCTGTATGTGATCTAATAATATGCTATATTGTATTTTCATTTGTTACAGCACCAAATGAAGGCTACTTAGCCGAAACGTTGTGATGGAAAAGTATATCAAATTTGGTCGTGGCATTTCCCATGTACAGCAATTTACATTCATACACGTGTGCCATATATAGTTGTTTTTTCCACTTGGGAATCAAATTATCACGTAACCACACCAAAATGTCATAAATTGAAAATTACTAGCAAAGGTGAAATGGGGTGAAATTTGATACATTTTCCTGTAAATTTATTAATAAAAGAGTGTGGAAAGAATTTAAAATTGAAAGCGAAATGGAAATCCATTTACTTTTAAGATCATGCTTTCGCATTAAAGATTAATTTACTTCCTAGCTTACTTTTACATTTTTAATAAAATGCTGTAAAATTTATCGTACTACAATATTAATAGTGAATCCTCTTGACAACCGTGGATTCACTACCGGTTTTCTACCATCTTCCAGCGTTGCAAATTCACTCAAACAATACTAGCTGACTTATTGGGGGACTCTCAAAGATACAAATTACGTGGTCAACTAGCTGAATCCTAATTTGTTTAGAGTAGACGAGAATGTCATTACTATGAAAGAGTATATGCTGCATCTTCTACGGTTCTCTCATGAACTTGCACGAACAGCTGATTTATTCGAAATGCTACTCCTCTTGCAAAACTAACTACTCTCCACATACTTCTTTGACGATTAAAATTAATGGCGGCGACGAAATGCAAACAAGCATATATTTTAAAGTGGCTTCGCTAATCAAATTGGCATTTTTAAAGGGCATGCCTGAATGTGTTCTGAATGCCAAAAAGCTTTACATTAAGGTTTTAAGAAACTCAAAGGTAATGGAATGCACACACGTATGTGTATATTCTCTAGGGCCATGGCCACAAACATGCAAAAAAATCGATTTCTCCAATTGAAAGAAGCTAAAGTGTAATAGTAAATATAAATACATTTGCATATGCTCATTTAATAAATATAGGTAAACACTTCCACAGGTTGTCCTGTAAATTTTCTAGAATAATTTCAAGCATATTTCAGGCATTTTTAGCACCCGCTCCCTAGACCAATATACTACAATAGTTTTTACAAAAGAGTGTAAATTGTCTAGTTGCTTGTTATCATATCGGAATTTCCCGATCAGTGTTAAAATTCAAGTACATTTCCCGACTTGCAAGGCTGAACACCCTTGCTGATACAGAATGCTCCTCGCGCATCAACAATTTTTTTTTTAAAGTTAATTTGTCTTTTATTCGATATGAAAGCAGCAGATTGTCAAGCTTGCAATTTTGTTTTCACACTCAATTACTCGACGTTTTCGTTTTAAATAAAACTTCGGTCTGCTTCTTTAATCATTCGAAATTGCTAAGCACTTTCGGCGAAACCAAATTTCCATTTCGGAATTTTAGTTATTATTTTACCACACAGCAGCCTTCCTTTTTAATTTCAAAACAGTGACTCCGCCAGACATGCTTTGATGAATAAGGGATTCTCATGGAAATAAGTGCAATAACAATAAAATGACGTCAAGAACAGCTAATTTGCAAAAGTTGATTGCACTTGCTAACGTTTCGCAAAGATATAGATCATATTTTCTAAAACTGTGTGCTGCGAAAGATCCAGAGAGATGTGCCACCACATTTTAATAATAAAATAATTTCGTTCAAACTATGGTACATTGTTGGTTTGCCCTATAAAATGACAATCAGCAACCGTCCATAGGTATAGTTAAGATATCAGCAAACTAAATATCCTGCAAGCCACACATTAAATGTCCGAAAACGTTTATCGATTGAAACATACCATTGCAATTCGGTTTGGTTTTGCGATGTTGTTTTTTTTCCCTCATCTAACTTATCGTTTTAACATTTGGACCACAGCAAAAACGACCCCTGTGCATAACCCTCTAAAAGGCCATTTAGCTATGGAAAATAGCCAAAATGAAGAAACCAACACGTTTGGGGAAATTGTTTTGTGTTCACTAAACTTGCCATTTAAAGTTTAGACTCAAATGTTCCAGAAACGTGATAAACTCTGTCTTCGCAACAAAACAAAAACGGTTCACTGCTCTGTTACATCTAACGATATCGGTTTAGAAACAAAGCCATTCCAAACAATTAAGCAAACATATTTATAAGAAACTTCCTCTTATGTGGAATTTCTGCATGATCAAGGGAATGAGTTACATACAGTACGACCAACAAATAAACATGCTCAAATAATAATTATCACTCCCTCCGCAGGACAAATTTCGATGTTATAGAGCTTGAAAGTCCATCAAGTTAAAAGCCAATGTTTGAAGCAACATTGTATGCCTCAGGAGATAATGGTTGCTTGTTTTACTCTGGAGTTAGTTCCTTGAAATATTATATAAACTTAGGTATTAAGTTTTCAAATATTAGTTTAGCAGAGCTGGTACTTAGGCGTACATAGCCTTTTACCACCGCTGTCAAAAGATAAATGATCGGTAAATGATACCCTCCAGGTTTTCAAGTGTAGCAATGTTTTAGGACCTACTTTGAGTGATCTCAAAAATTGCACATGAAATTGTTATCGAGAATGTTTGTATTCATAGAGGAATTCCACCTTTCCTCCTCCCAAACTAAAATGTATTCAAACTTTAAAGTTATAATAGCATTCATAAAACAGTATTTGGAAAGAAATAAAATTATGAAATGCAGGCCACGAGCAAGTTTCCTTCTACGATAGTCACTTGTTATCGCAAAACAATATAGTTCTGCTAAGAACGAACTTTTGGATAATTTTGTTCATTAGCATAGACATATTAAGCAAACAAAATGTTCCCACGTTATTTAAGAAATGTTTGAGCTACCTTTTAGAGGTATTATAAATATAAGCACTTTCAAGCAAAGGAATTAGCTACAGCTATGGCAGCATTTAAATCCAGCATTAAATTCCATAAAGCAACAGTCGTTCAAAGTAGCAAAAGCAGAACTATACTAAAAGAAAAACCTTATACATGTAGAATAAGTCGTTTGCAAGACTCACAAAATGCTCACAATCTCAAGTCGACAAACGTGACTTTGGCGAGATTGTGATTGATTGCTTCCCGTATAGAAGAATTGCAGAAAAATCGCATTGAATGCCACAAAGAAACAATATCTGCAAGGTACATGTTAGTAGTAGAGTATATATCGTAAGCCTTGTCATGACAACCTAGGACAATAAAGAGGTAGCAAATCTAGTTGGAACGTGAAAGTAAAATCAAACAAAAGCCACGGCATCGATGCCCAAGAAAAACATGGTAGGCAAAATCAATCAATTTGCAATACAATACGAGATGGCTTGCTAAAGACTGCTAATGAGAAGATCAATAACATTATTTATGGAACAGGATAACTCAAGTACTCAACAATAAATAATTCTGATTGCATTAATGTATATATGGTCAAAGAGAATTCTGTAGGGTAGTGTTGTTTTTATATCTAGTGAAGTCCTGCGGTTTTGTCCTTTAAAAAATTGAATAAATGTGTATGAGGTCCCAATCAAAAATACGACGTCACAAAAAAATATTCTATCATAAAAAGCTAAGCATTGATGTAACAGAGCCATTAATGGCAGGCTAAAGTTCTGGACAGTTAAAAGAAAATAAATATATTCCAGGAAAACTACAAAATAAGATTATACATACTTATATTCGCCATTTCTGGAGAATCGAGCGCATAAAACCCACAAACCCTTAAACAAATTAAATGTTTCTTCAAATGTTACAGCAAATATGAGTTAATTCTTGAATTCTCCACAATTAAGCCATTAAATATAATTCAAAAACTATAAAAAAAAATTAAAAATGACGTCATTTTAGGGTTGATGGCGTCCATACGAATTATTTAATATGGAATTCCACAGTGTTTTCCAGTTCCTCTAAAAATCTGCCACGACCGCGCTCTTTCCAAAAATCTATCTCAACTGCGCCGTGATATGCGCTTAAATGTTATATGAAATTCAACTTATGTTAAGATAGCTGTCTGGGTTGTTTAGTATTGAATAATAAGCCAAAAAGGTTGTTTTCCATCTCTTATAGTAGATTTGGTAAACAGTTCAATAGATCCATTTCGCTGCAGATTGTAGAATGTGACCTAAGCAGATGTTCTGCCTCAAGGAAATCAAGACGGGAGAAATTTGAAGGCCCTCCAAATAATAACAGCCATCCTAGAATATAAATATATGCCCCTGGCACTGGTGTTCAGTTTGCAAAAATAATCTAAAGTATCATGGTCATACAAGGAACATACAACGCATCCAATAACTCACGAAAGGCCGCCTACTTCCTTGTAAAGTATCCGAGAGTAACATCAAGGGGCTCAGCAGCATCAGCAGTTTCCATATATTACCGTTGGTACAGCATTCGCAAACAAGCGCATACGCCCTTTTACGTGGTTAAATACACAAGGAAAATTGGTTTTTCAGATTAAGCATAAATTTCACTTCTTCCCATAAAATCCGAATATTAATTACATTGTGCGAAACGCACTGGCCCGCAAAATGATGAAGGAAATACTATAGTATCGCCAAAGCAAAGACAGACCGTTAGTCAGGGGATCAATACCGAGAGGCTTGTTCCAAATTTGTAACCTTCAGAAACATTGTTGTGTGGCTAATCTTACTTGACTATTTGATTTCAATATGCCAACGCTTCTCACCTAGTGAACAATCCAACCGAGATTCTGAACACGCAAACAGCATATTGTTACAACTT
>JAUJYV010000257.1:0-61650 GCA_033995625.1 Ophyiulus pilosus
TTACAACTAGTTTTCCATCAGTTTTTCAGTTTACCCTCAGTTTACATCAGTTTGCAATCAGTTTTTTCCATAAGGGTAGTCTTTTCACAAAATTCTGTTGAAGCTTTTACACACGTCCATCGTATCGTTTTTTACATCAGTGGTGTGACACTGAACTAAGACGGAACGGACACTTAACGGATGTGTGTAATTAGATATTTAAGGCTCGAAGCGAGTCTCGTTTTTTGTTCAACCCAGTTCATTTATTTACGAGCATTATATACTTCGGCTGATTTTCCTTCATCAGATCTACAACATTTTACATATGAAGAATTACACGAATTTACAGTAATTTATGATTTTGCTTAATTTTGAAGGAATATTACGCAAAATATGAATGAAAGCCTTTATTTTATGGCAAACCAAAGAGGAAATCGCCTGGTTTACTTTACTTTTATATTAATCTTCTCTTGATATTATGCAAGTTACTCGGTAATTATTGTTATATACGTCTGCTAAACCAATAATATTCTGCTTGTTTTTATAGCCTTGATTTTTAGCTTCCCTACCTCTTTTATAACTTACGGTTTGTAAATTAATACTGCAAAAAAGCAAAATTAATTTACCATGAGATTTTGCGCAAACTATGGAGACAGTATGCTTGCTGCAGCTAGAACACGTATATAGTTTAGTTTATATATTGCGATTGATTATCCCGATGGCGACAAAACGGCACAATAACTACAGTTAATAGAGTTTGAGCTAGCCAACGATAACGATAACGAGAAACGGCGTGGGCGGCCCGAATGTCAAGGATCACCCTATGAAAAGCATGGCATTCCAATGTCATTCCGGTCCGCCAGCGCTGTTTCTCGTTATTGTTATCGTTTCGTTAACGTTGGCTGGCTCAAACTCTATAATAAAGCACTAGTCGGTTTTGGCCACAATAACTCGAAATATTTAGCAATTGGAATCGCAATAACTGGGGCTTTCCTGTATTTGCAAAATGAGAATTTCAAGTATTTTCGTCAAACATAGTCAGATCATTTCAAGAATTTTTAGATTAAATATTGTATTGTAATCAATACATTACATTTTCTCGTATGTTAGAAATTTGAAGGATTTATGATCTATTAGAGATTTTGGTTAATCACCCACACTTATTTGCATAATATCCCAACGTAATTTGTCCTGGTAGTCAAGTTTTGCAGCATCAAAACGAGGAAAACTTTGAAGAACTTATGAATTAGAGCTTCCGATGGCTTTATAGACAACGTTTACAATTTTTTAAATGTGCATTTTGGAAATTTAACTAAAAGGAATAACGGAGAACTAAATTGAACGTTGTACAATTTTCCAATCTGTTGACGTAATTGAATAGTGCTGTGTTCATTAATTCTTCTTATTTTGTTAAAATGTCCACTTTTAATTTCAGGTTATCGGCCCTCCGAACAGAAGCAGCTTTCAACGCAGTCCATGGTGGCGTTGGTGGCAGCACCAGTGATATTTTAAGTTTCTCCGGTCGTCACGGTGCCATGGCGCCCCGCCGCGGCCAGGGCCTTCCACCCGGAAGTGGACCCACCTCGCTCTTCCTATTGAGTGAGAAAAATCTTATTAGGAAGTACATGAGGTTCATCATCGAATGGCCATATCCTTTTTTAAAAAAAGTTCGTCCTGTGGCTGCAGAGGTCACACCTGTAGAGGAATGGTGTTTGTGCGTGCTGTGCCATATTGAACTCGTGGATTTACATCACCGATTTGGATTAATCGGCATTAGCATTAGTTTCTGCATGGTTTTGGATTATTATTTCAATTCAAGGTAAGACCGCTCCAGTCTTATTATTTAGACAAATAGATGGACCGATTTGAATGTCGTTGGGAAGATGGGTCTTGCAATGAAGTAATAGGTGATATCAACGTTGAATTTACTTTAAAAATAGTCGATATATGACTTGAAAAAAGTAGTCGCCCTCAAGTTTGTGCTTTCAGATCTACTCTTATTATTTTCACTGATAATATAGATTTCCTGTCGTGTATATATTCCAGTAGCTTCAAATACGTTTTATGTGGGTAGATTTTGTCTGATTGGCACAATAAGACAAAAAAAAATTCGATTTGAAAGGGATTATATAGCATAAAACCGAATGAAAAGCAATAACAGATTAAATTTGATTAATATTTCGCTTGTTTACGATTGAAACAAATACGTGACTAATGTTCTTGTATATTGCATGCACAATTGCATCACGAAACCTTCGTTTTAGCAAAACAAGCTTAGATTTATCACGCATTTATTGTAAGCCGCGATATTGCTGGACAAATTCAACAAATATTTTTTTCAGAACCTAATCCAATGCCCGTTTAGACATGGCAAGGCATATGAGTTGTCCAAGCTCATAAGATTCATCATGGTCAAGTTAACTCAAGTTATGTGACAGGTTGTCTCCTTTTGACTGCGGATTTGTCCAAAGATTGGGCTCTGCAAGCTGACCAGAATCTGTCAAATTTTTGATCTGGGTTGCAGTCTTCTGCCAGACTGACCTAAGGTGGCAGTCTGACCACTTCTTTGTGCTTTGGCTGCCTTTATATCCATCTTCAAGGCATCCTTCCCAAGGTACGTTACCTTGACATGCCCAAAATGCGGCATGGGGTTGCATTGCTTTCCAAACAGACCCAGGAATTTGGCCTGGGATCTGGATCTGGTAGTTGGCCTGACCTGCCATGATGACCTAGTATCAGGACTCAATCTCACATTTGACACACAGCACAGTGAGTAAGACAATTCTGTCAATATTCGCATATTGAATGTATTTGGTGTCAAATGCTGGTTAGGCTGCATTTTGCTGTGGCGAGTTTTTTTAGAATTATTTTTTTTTTAATAAACAAAATAGAAAATTAGAGCTTTGATCATGATAAATGGTATAAATTGACAGTTCAGTATCGTTTGCAAAGTACCAGAAAGAAAATTTGAAATATGAGTTTAGAGAAAATGTTTGCCGGAACTCACTAAATCAGCTGCATGACTTGGATTTTGATGAGACAATGGGTAGTATACTTATTGTCATGGCACGTTACTATCATAGCCCTACTACTGAAGTTTTACTAGCAATAATTGTTTTAGACATTTTTAAGTATTTGTCGATCAAGGTTTTGCCTCTCTGTGATGAAACGTATAGCCTTTAGCAGAAGAAATAATTTATTCATACGTGCTGGCTAAATTGAGAAAATGCATTGGTCACCTATATGGCACTCGTGCAGAACTAACAAATGCTCCATAGATTATTATGAGGCGTATTTTTCTAGGAAATAAATTTACTCAATTAAAACTCAAGTGTTTGATAACAATGATCATATCAGAGAGCGACATGTCGATTATCCTTGAAGTTTAACGAGATCGTATGGCAGTAACAGCCTTTGACAAAATTATTAGGCACCCTACTTTTTAAAGCATTTCGTTGAATTTTTAGGGAAATTAATTTTTAGGGAAAATAAAACCTAAATTATGAATATTGCATTTATTCAATAAACAGACATAATTAGATCCACCCTTATTTGTATTACATCTGCTATCCTATTAGATTACCTATCCACTAATTGCTTACATACAGATGGCGGTAACTTCTCCCATTCCTCAAGGACCACTATATGTGACGAACAGGACAAACACCACCACTATGTTTATTGCTTTATGTTCATGGTTTCAATGAAATTATGACATTTAATTATTTATAGGACGATGTTGACCTCACCTCAATGTTGCTTTCATCAGACCATACTATTTTTTCCCAGTCTGATGTTGTCGAATTCATGTGGTTTACAATTTTACCCTCCTTTTCTATGTACACATCTGCATTCCTCCATGCAGTATATCTAGACATTTTCAGAAGAGGGTTTGCACATGTTCCATAGTCATGGTTAACTTTTTAACTATACAGTACCCATGGTCTAAGTATCCATATACAAAGACCTATGGCTCACCTGTGAAACCTTCACGACGCACAAGTCGAAAAGCACTGGATTAGGGGCTTTATGGGCACTTTCACTAAAATTTAAAGTACTCCGAGAGATATATGGTAAGGAAGTAAAATATATTCGTAATGCCCCTAGGGGTCTAAGTAATGTTGATGGCAATGAAAATAGTGAAGTGGGTAGCCATTTCCTTCTTTAGTGGTAGGGAGAACAAGAGAAGGGATATACAGAAAACAGGAAGGAGGGCAAACATGGAAGTAACCAATTTGTACTGGAATCATACTGTTATTTATCTGAAAATAACTGTGTAAACCGAAAAACCCCCACAGACAGACTAGCAGCTGACCAACGGGCACCTCAGTGGCCAACGGGCATACAAGCTTCCTACATGAAGTCGAACATGTTCCCACTGAGAACAGCCTTTGCAGTTATGTGTCATTCTTTTGATGACTGTTGTGAGCAATTAAGCAACACTAAGTCTTCCCTTGGGGTTGTTATCATTGAAATGCTCACAGCATCTGCAATGGTGCACTATGCATGACCAGCTTCCACTTTCCTATTGCACGTCAAGCTACTGAATCTGGCAAATCGTGTAGATGAGGCATTTTAACAGTCTGCAACAAAAAGTCCTCTGTACATTCCTATTAATATTGCCTGATCCTCTAATTATGACTCTCTATATATAATAAGCAGGTGTCTGCATATTTAAATGCACTTACTGGTCGTCCAAGCAACAGGTGACGACCATGTTACAGTTGCTCTTAATTTTTTTATCCTGCAGCCACATGCTGGCACCAGAGATTTCACTAATGTCTGTCAAATTGTCAATACTTAGTCATCTGTTGTCAGAATAAATGTCAAGACTATTACGATTTTCACGTCAGTTTGCAGCAGGGATTTCAACTATATGGGACTCATATCAGTGGATAGTCTATTTTAACTGCATGGTTAACATTGAGTTTATACGAGATTGGGTTGTACTCACCTATTAATAAACTGGATTTTAAAAAATGAATATGGCATTCAATAAATGCAGTTTATCAAAATTGAACAATAACATCGAATGAGTTTCTTAACAGTGGCGGATTGGGTCTAAAAATATTGGGTTGCCATGATACATTTGTGATATACATGTACTAAATATACATTGAAACCATTTGAAATACATTTAATTTTTCTGGCAACACATGGTAGTGAACACACTCATCTATAAAACTTCATTAACATTTGATTTCATTAACAGGTTTGATAATCTAAAATTTAATTGAATTCAATTCCCTATTTATTAACAGGTTAGAAATACCACGTTATAATTAAAAATCATATACAATCGAGCCCGCGTAATTGCACAACGACTCGGCAAGTCGAAAATGTGAAATGAACCGGTTTATGCAATTATCCGGTCACAATACCATACAAAAGTTGCACATGGGGCTTGTAAAATAGGTGCATTTATCCTGGTTTACATTATGTACAAAACATAGGGCAAAAGTTCAGGGCATGGAGAATTTGTGAAATTATCCGGTCTGTGCAATTGAGCAGTGTGCAATTACGAGGGTTCGACTGTATCTAAATTTAATTTGCTGAGGGATATATATTTCAGTAGGCTAAATTGATGGCTAAATTGATTTTATGATGAGTTGAACTCTGTAAGATTTTGTACTACGGTACTGTAGTCTAAACCTAACTTTCATATGGTAAACCAAAAACTTCCTGTTTTTTTTAGTCCCAGTTGTATTGACTAGGACCATAATCAATATCTTTCTAACATTGCTGACACGATAATTTTTGCAATCAGTGGTGCTTAGCTTTTTTGTATATTGGTAATTGCACTGACCAAACCAATACTCCTTGAGGCTCTTTCCTCGCAATCATATAACACACCTGTATTACATCATAAAAAGCGAAGCTAAATGAACACAGCTTTGCAACATATAACTACAAACTCTTCATTTCTCCTAAGATATTGTTATGACAAGTAAAAGCTATTGTTCTTAAGATACTATTTCATGATAACTAACTTCGTCTTACAATACTGTACACAGGTCACGAATGTAAACATTTGTTTATCGATGTTTATCTAAAGAAGGGCAATGCGTTATGATTGCCCTGTTCACCACTGTATAGGTTTTCGTACATCATTTCTGTCTATTCCAAATAACTATTTTATTGAATCAGTAGCAATATAACCTGTGTGATTTATTTTATTTTCTGTCTTGGAAATAGTTTTTTTTAATTCCTCCCTTAATGCAATTGGTATCCTTTCCATCCTTGAGTTGTCACCAAAAAGGTTCGTACTCACAAGCTGTCCTTTGTACTGCTATTTTCACAGCATACTTGGCGCATTTTTTTTCTTTGGTATCCTGGCAATCACTATCCTGAAGTCTTGGTGAAACTAATCAAGTGCAACATCTCAGTTGCCTAACTTGGGGTGAACTTTTAAAATACAGAGATGTCAAAAGGTTTTTCTTCAAACCTTGCTACCACAATTCTTTTATTGATCAACACGTATCCCAGTAGTGCTAGTTCAGCACTAATGGGATTTTTTCGGACTGGTTTACATTGAAATTGACTATATGACCTGATATTGTCCATCTCAACTTCTAAATAAGGATATTAATCGTCAGGTAGATGAATGTTATATTTGTCGTCAGACGAATGACTCCACGTTCGCGACTAAACAATTAGTCCAACTGTTAAATATGAGTTATTTCACATATATGCTGTAGTTCTAGTATCGTACAAATGATCTTGTAAACATGCAGACAAATACATATGACACTAGATATGACATGAATGTCAATATGAAGTATGATGGAATAACCATCAAACGTAATTTCCAACTAGGGAATTCAGGTAGGGTAAATATAGTACCTGGGTAATTGAGATTTTGGCTACTCGTACTGGACTCGTTTTTTGATCGAGTATTAAGTGTGAATATATCGACTGAATATACACGATAAATGAATTTGAATCTATATTTCTAGAAATTATACAGTAATTACTAGCTTTTTCATTTTATTAGATTAAGTTAAGTATATTTCAGCTACACATCATTTTTTATCATCTTAAAAACGCGTGTAAAATCAATAATTTTCTTCACTGGCATTGGAGAGATTTCACGGAAGTGAACATAACAGATGTAAACTAACCTTAAAAATAACCTGCTGTTCTTTTAAGAACTGATACATGATAATCATCTGATCACACAAATCCGGATCTCCCACCTCATATTCGCAGTGAATTTTAATCGTTTTTCCAACTTAAAACGAGGTATTTAATACATACTTTTATTTTAACCAATGTGTTGATCTTTTACTTATAAAATGTCAGTCTTAATTTCGCATGGACCACTGTACCCCAGTATAGGGGCACACTGGGACATGATATGGCATGTTTGGCTGTAGGCCTATATATAGTATACTAAGCGCATATGCATCGTGGGACTCAGTCCATCTGGCAATTGGTATTATAGTTTTTGGATGTGGATATATTTTTTGGGGTAATTTATTATACATATTGATGGAGCATGGTCACGAATGATTTTTAGAGAAACTATCACGCATGCATTTACCTGGAATCATGTGTGGAAAACCGCGTAAACCACATTCATGGTGGTCAACCCAGGAAATGAAAGGCCGATAGCGTTGACACCATCCCGTCTAGCTCGGATTATATGCCTTAAAAAAACGCCCTGTCCCAAAATCATCACCCGACATGCATTAATGTCCCAGACCAGGGTTGGAAGAATTGGCCCAGGTGTATATTTTTAATGAATGGGAGCTATTGGGAAATATAAACCTGAAGATGCTGCATAGGACAAATGATTATTTTTGCCTAGTGTTTTTCTAATTCAATCACAGTGGCTAATAAGATGCTAATAAGGTGGTATAAAAGATTCGATTCTTATCTGAGTCGACTTTCCTGACTGGTTTTTGCTTTGATTGTTAATCTCTTCCTATTTTCTCATTTTATTTTCTCCATGCTTCATGTGGTCAATACGTCCTGAGGCGATTTGCGGACAATGCTGCGATGAAAGTTTGGTCTTCAGAGGTCAAACAACACTCCACAATTTAGACGTAGTCTACTTCTAAGTTCCTTACTTGGAACAGTTCAACAGCAATCCTTTTCACTAAACAAAAATATAGTTTTCTAGAAAACGGGAAAACTTATTGTTAATTAAAGTGAAATTCAAACTGATTTTTGAGTTAACAACCATATTTATTAAAGCAACTCACTTAAGTGTTACAAATACGTACACTTGGATCGATGTTCCCTGAACAAGATCCCATGCAAGAAAAAAGAACAAAATCTACAGGGGTCTCAGCCCTTGCTTACATATGGGTAGTTGTTTTTATTTATAGATGCCCATTAGTAAGGGCCAAAACACCTGCAGTGCCACCTAGAAGCCATTGCGAGTGCTTTAGCTTCCCAGCAAGGCAATCAAGACGGGATATTTGAATTGGCCATCCCAAAAGATCCATAGCTTTCTAGCTAAGCCAGGATGGCATCATATACTGAATATATGTAAATGGATTGTGTGACTAAACCAGAAATTGTATATGGTCATAAATGTCAAAGTTTGGCCATGTGTGAATTGTATTCCTCTTTGTATTGCCATGGATTACCATCTACACCATCTCACAAAAATATTTCTACCCCTCCAAGTTACCGTGGCACGATTATGAACCGATGGCAGTGACAACCGGCTGAAAAAGACTTGGCTATTGTATGTAAGAGGATGGATAAGTAAGTGCCAGAGGGCGCTAACTTCTTCTTCGGAGGGCGCTGTAGGCTGTAGTTAGCCTGTTCATTCCTCTAAGTGGCCGCCACTTTAAAGGGGATGGTGCATCGGGAAGTCTTCCAATGTCCCTGTGACAAGACAGTGCACACTGTCTGACAGTGAAGAAACTGCAGTATTAAAAAAATACAGCATGTAAAACGATAAAGTACCAGTTGTCCGAATTTACCTGATGACGTAGGATTAGCTCGAACTTAATTCTGTTTTGCTTATCGTAAAAGCCGACGAGGGTTTGAAAATGGCGTCATCCAAAATCGATGTTGTCAAGGCAACGGACGGCACTCCTCATGCAGTATTTATGAGCAGCGTAACGACGAGCAGCCAGCCTAAAAACCAAAATTTGGAAAACAGCTTCTGCTACCGTAATAGACCTGAAATGTTGTTTCCTTCAACGGAATCCACACCTATATATGGAATTGCGATTCGTATATAGACTATGCTTTGCACTTTGAAGCATTAGACTACGTTTTGTAGCAGTCTCACATACCATTTTGTTTACAACAACAAACCCTGTTATAAAATGAGTTTATTCATTGCGGTGTATGATTCGTTTGTAACGCAATATGACACAAATAAGCTGAGCAATTGGGAAACACGTTTCATGGTGACCTTGCCAACTGAGTCTTTTTTTCCTGACTGGTTTTCGCGGTTTTTCCCAATTGACGGGATATTTTCTCTAAAAATCTGTCACGTCCATGCTCTGTATATCTTTAAAAACCTAGACCCGTACCACAGTTGCTTAACAAACTGCAGCAGCTCAACAACACTTGGCTGTCTTGAGCTCGTCTTGATAATTTTTCTGTGCTGCTGTGGTATGTATCTGGGACTTGAGACGCGGCTCAGTCTCAAACTCGTGTGATTTGAGCAACTGAGGTATACGAGGGCTAATAGACTTTAATTCCTTGACCTCCGTGCTGCCTATGATCGTGATAGTCGTTTGATAGGCTCAATAAATAAATAATAACGATGATGATAGTAATTATAATAATACTATCATTATACTATATATTGAATTGCCTTTATATTGAATTGTTGTTCTAGTATGATAGTATACAGTATGATAGCATCTTTATGCTGACTGTAGGGTACAGTTTCTTCAACTTCTGTTGTCCGTATTAAAACCTATCATTTATTTCAGTTATTCATTATGTCCATGCATTTTCATTTATCGACAATGCCATAAAATGTCATACTGTATATTGTCATAAATATTTCAGACATGT
Source organism: Ophyiulus pilosus (assembly GCA_033995625.1). Lineage (NCBI taxonomy): Eukaryota > Metazoa > Arthropoda > Diplopoda > Julida > Julidae > Ophyiulus > Ophyiulus pilosus. The sequence goes on from JAUJYV010000257.1 coordinate 9,973, forward strand.
ATGGCAGATTTCATATCCTATCACAGAGAGACATAACTTGGACTGATATGTAGTGTATATGTACACAGTTTATAAAATTCGTAAATTTTAGAGTAATCCTTCAAATTTATTCAAAATAATGGAACTCTCCTTAACTCATAGTTAAATTAGAAATCACTGACAACGAGTGTGACCTTTATTTAAAAATTCGTATAAAAATAATTGTTATCATTGGCCCTATGGAACTGCGCCTATCTCGCCAGTTGGTTTGTACTTTTAGGACTGTTACGTTAGTAAGTGTGAATGGTCCGGTGTTGAGGGTGGAGGGTGGGGATGTGAGTCTGAATATTGTTTAATATTGTTATGAGATTTGACCTTAAAGATTGTGAAAATGTGGAGCTTTTGATAGGGTATATTTTAATGTTGGGTGTGTGCAGTTAAAGATGAAGTGAGACCAGTCTACTGGGGCCGAACTGCAAAGGTCGCAGATATTTTAGGATAAAGGAAGAGAGGTCCTTTTTTTGTTAGAATGGAGCTGGGATTTGTGCGTAGTTGTATAATGAACTTTTCGAGTGTGAAGGGGATTTGGGATAGAGGATACAGTTGTCGGGTCCAGCGTAGTGGATTGAGGTGTTTGTAAATTCTTGGGGATGAGTTTATTCTTAGTTGTATATTTGATACAAAGGAGTCGAGGGCTTCTGTTATAGTTTGGGTTTTAATTAATTATATTTGGGGAAGGATATGGGTTGTGGAAGGTGGGTTGTGGGGGAGGTCTGGGTTTGAAGATATAAGTAATGAAGAACTGAAGTGCGTTGTCTGGTGGGAAGATGATCAAGCCAGGAAATGAATGATGTTTGGACCAGAGAACGTTCAGTAGGCGGAATAGCCGCGATCCTCAGGTGATAATTGACGCTAGTGCGGTCACGTGTAATTGCGGCGGTGTCAAATATCAAAAAATGTGACACGTGACATCGCCGAATCGATGCTGTGACGCTGGTGTGCTCAACCGTTCACACGATAGCACTAAGGCTGCATTCGATGTCCTGAAATCAGTGTCCCGACATTAGTGGCATCGTGAGAACGGGGCTTTAGTCATAATGAGGTTTTGACTGTGTATGGACATAAATATGGTCAAAAATATTTTTAAACATGGCGGATATGGTATTGTAAATTGTCATAAATGGATATAATATATATGTCATATATGGCCATAAATACTGTATTGCAAGAGAAAATTCCTAGTTTTGTGAGGATCTATGCACATAATGACTACGAAGTCATGTGATACTGTTATCCGATCACTATTACTGAATGGCTTCGTGTGAATGGTCAGGGTCAGTTTAGCCATGACTGTCATCTTGTTTGAATGGATAAAAGAGTGCTTTTTGTAAGTTTCATCCTTCATAGTCAAACGATCAATACTAAGTGTTTGCCGTTCTACCCGCATGGATGCCAGAGGCTGTCCAGCGTGTTTTCAAATAGGGCTGCTTTGTTGGAAAATATCTGAAAATACATTGTGCACTCCAATCTGGGTGATGTATAGAGTAAATAGTTTTCCTGTCATGCCGATAGTACGTCCTGAGCTTGTAGCATACATGACTTTCTGTTCCCCAAACTGAGGCAGTCCTTGAAGGCCTACACTTCCATCGAGAAGATGTCCACGATGAATTGAATTACTTCTTCATTACACATACCTCAATTTATTGACCTACCAATATGACATGACATGTACCTCAACAGACAATCTGCTTATATAAGAAAATAAAAATTGAAAATTATCATTGAGATATGTGAAATTTTTCCACACAAGAGGGCAATCACTGCTGGCTTCGGTGTTATGCTGGGCAGTCATTGAACGTTATCATCCCGATTTTTCCTAACAAGAGGGCAATCACTGCTGGCTTCGGTGTTATGCTGGGAAGTCATTGAACGTTATCATTCCGATTTTTTCAACTAGAGGGCAATCACTGCTGGCTTCGGTGTTATGCTGGGCAGTCATTGAACGTTATCATCCCGATTTTTCCAACTAGAGGGCAATCACTGCTGGCTTCGGTGTTATACTGGGCAGTCATTGAACGTTATCATCCCGATTTTTCCAACTGGAGGGCAATCACTGCTGGCTTCGGTGTTATGCTGGGAAGTCATTGAACGTTATCATCCCGTATTATTAAAAGGGATATACCTTCATTATTGCTTCATTTTCACAATTTCAGCGTTTCATAATTTAATTTGCATACGTAGTCCTTGTAATTGCAATGGGCTCCGCTTAATGCGATCATCGATAATGTGATAATATATTAAACATTTAAAAACCGGCATGAAAATTCCCATGAATATGCTTATTGGCGGTCCTAAAACTAGGTGACTTTAATTGTAATGTCTTCTGATTCCATTTATTAAGTAGTTGGTGAATTTTCAACGACTTTGCGTCTCACTATAGTGTATCACTACACACCGTTTGTAAAACTCTGCATCAGAGTGTAGGTTGATAATTTGGTACAGTCAGTGTTATAATATAGTTTATAACTTTCTCTTTTATCCACATTAATTTATGCACGTATCAGTATCATAGATCAAATCGATCTGCTATCATTAAATCAAATGCTCGTGTGAACTATATTTTAATTCCTTCCTCGTTAGCTCAAACATTGTTAATTGTTTTATATAACCCTAAACGCCAGTCGATTAAACACGCTGTAGTTATTGACGACGTGAACTCGTTTGTCGTGTGCTTTTTGTAGCCATGTGAAATGTGAAAACAAAGACACGAACGTTCTTTGATGTTTTGCCACCAGACACTGGAGCAAAATTACGGATAATCCCAAAATAGCGAAAGAAATATTGCATGTAGTCATGTTTCCGCCGATTATCACCTGATCCGGACGGGACTTAATTAAGGTGCCTAACGTTGGTGTGTAGCCCTTGTGTTGCAAAAGTAAGTCAACGTTAAAAATCAATAAATAAATAAACAATCATGCAAAAGTGTGGTCCAACCTGTTGGTATACGGTATTAGTTGGAGTGTCCACAATTTGCCAAAAGGGCTGAAGAGAACCTTTGACTTGGAAGAAGTTCAACATCATAGGTTCTCTCCAGTCCATGCTTGCATGAAATATTTCGGTTTAGTGGTTTGACACGTCTGTTTTGCACGATCATTAGCTAGCTTCGAAAGATAACATCATTTAAAAATGTTTGTGTCATCTATCGTAAAAAATGTTTCTATTTTCTTTGCAGTTTTAAATTCTGCACATTAATTGCACTTTACTGTAAAATCGCTACGATTTTCAACTTTAATGCTAATATCGTTTAATTTAAATCTTTCTAAAAAGTTGAAATCGCAACTTTTCTAAAATATAATTGTTAGATTACGTACTATTTCAGTTATAACTCATTACGTTTTTAAGTTTAACAATGATAAATACGAGTTATTATAATTTGTTCGCAAAATTGTGTCTTCCAATACTTTGGTCAGTATCGATGCTTCGTTTTGATACCGATTTCGATTTAAGTTATTTTGGGTGATACATATAGTTTCTATTCACGCTATGTATCAAATCAAAACTCATATTAGGTCAATTTTAGCCCGAATACTAAGGATTAATTATTGTGCCTTTCAATCACTTCATGAAGTAAAATTTTTTCGTAATTTTTAGTGTATGGGAATTTGACATAAATATTTCTGTAAGCATCCAATTTTTTGTCGTAATGCTAAAAATCGTCTCTACGGGAATATAGGAGCACTACCATTATATAACTACTATCTATAGATCCTACAAAAGGCACGCCACCAGAGGGTGCTGAACCGAAATAAGGCTAACCTTAAGCTGCTAGACTAATTACAGTGCCGTGCATGTTATGTATAACTAAATGGCCGAATTGCAAGCCACATATCACTTTAAAATGGATGTGTACGTGTACCGAAGACTCAATCAGCGCATGGTTTGCTGGTGTCGTTATAAAGGGGAATTCCCAGCTCGATCGTTGCTGTTTTTAGCCTGTTTTAATTGGATCGATTTCGTGATTTTTGGCTAGCTTTTATCATATCCGAGAGGCACTCGTTTACCTTCAAACGATGAGCCCTACTCTCAACTTGGACTGTTTGCCAACCATCCATCGATCGATTCGTCGGTCGCTCACTAGAATTTAAAATCTATCTGAGTATAAGTAATGGCAGCAATGGGTGCAATACCGGTTTAATCACTTTACGATTTGGTTGACACTACATTTAGGACCCCGTGCAAACAAGCGTTTGTACGCGTGTTCACATTCCTTACAGTAATACCAAATAAGTTTTAATTACTATTGCATTTTATTTGTTATAAATTAATTACTGCGGTATATGTATATGTTAGTGTTTTAACTTGACCCGATTTAAGCCAAAAAGAGACTATATATTGTCAAAAAGTAACTGGAATGAAAGCAATTCATGTTTATTTAAAATATGTATACCCAATCTAGACTTTTTTAAATATGTATACTACATGTAGAATGTAGGACATACCACGTCTTGTATGCCCGTATAGGTATTTTTGTAATCAGAAGGACGGCTATAAAGTGTATGATAAATGTATGGTGTAGTATGGTACGTGTAACGTGTTGTTCACCACATTGTGTTTGGGGGGCTAATTTGTGTAAGGCTCCACACTCTAAATAAAAATGGTGCTTTGTAAAACCCAAAAAAGGTGTTCGTACTTGCCACAATTAGTACACCATTAGAGGTTGTATCAAGCTCCATTAAGAAAAGGTGTTTTGTAGACATTTAATTTCTCTAGATATGATTGTTTATATAAGCGATGCCATTTAATTTTTTATGATAGCAGTGATTAATGGAAAGCTTATCCATTTCAAGTTTTCACTAATGGCGCCACCTGTCAGCTTAAAAACCATAAAAGGTATTAAAACACCTCGCTTTAATCTTAAAACTCCAGTAGGTATTTTTAAACACCTAACACCAATGGGCTTTTCAAAACATTCATTTTCACCATTATTTATTAGAGTGCATTTTGTGTTTTTACACCCACATGTTACGCTCAATTTTCATGAGTAGAAAGACACTCGAGTTAAAACCATTTTGACTGTTATTGTGACTGATTACTTTCAAGAAAATGCTCGCTCATTGGCACAGCACGCGAATTGCGGGCCCTACATGTATGTTGCTTACTCAATTCAAAAATACCTTAACTCATCGTTCTCTCACTCCGTTTGAGTATGCCGTGCTGTTGACCATTATTGCCAACTGCATCGTGTTAGCGCTGGAGGAACATCTGCCATCGAAAGACAAAACGGAGCTAACGATGAAATTGGTAAGTATGGACAGATTAAAGCGGATCTGCTTCTCGGTTAAGCCTTTTGAAAGTTTCATTTTGTAAGGAAACTATAAGGCAGTGTTTTTCAACTCGCTTAAAATTCCTGCTGCGCACACTCTAAATAAAAATGATGCTTTGTAAAATTTAAAAAAGGTGTTTTAGACTTGTCACAAATACTACACCTCTAAAGGTTTTATTAAGCTCCTTTATTGAAGTACCATAAAAAATGTTTTGTGGCACCTTAAATGCAGCACCAAAAAAGGTGTTTTGTGGATAGTTCCTCATGCGTGATATTAAGCAATTGTTATTGGTAGATTATCCCTTTCAAATTTTCACTAGTCTACGTTTTCCCAGCTTAAAAAACTTTAAAGCTGCTGTAATTGTGCATTTAAAACACCTCCTTTAGTCTTTAAAACATCAACAAGGCATTTTTAAACATCTAAGGAAAAATAAAACATCTTAAACTGAACATGATATTTCTTAGAGTATACGTGCACTGACTAGCGAGTAAAATTTGCCACGGCACACCGTGTTTTTAAGGAACGATCTCATTTCTACATTAAAATAAAGAAAAATCGCATTTTTAATAAACCCTGCTCTCAAAGGAACATTTTTAATGTTTATTATTCACAATGACCCCTCACAAATGTTCGCGGCACACTTGCATACCCTTCCTTCATGGCACACCGGTTGAAAAACACTGGTTTAAGTTGCCAGGTGTATCAGGGTTGGCATCGCGTCTGGAGGCAAGGGGATTTAATATATGAGAGTTTGAGCATGCCACCGTTAACGTTAACGAGATTGGCAGCGCGGATTTTTTAAAGAATGCGCGTGCACGGTCATAACGGTAATTATTTTAAAGTTAACGTCCAACGATAACCTTGCAATCGTAGAACTTTAACGACATTCTTCGGTATTTTTTGGCGGTTTACCATTTTTATCACGTTTTATCACGATCTTGATCATCTAAATACATGTACGACAGACTAACTAAACGTAATGCATTCTTATTTTGTCGTTAACGTTGAAAGACGGAAAAAGATGTTCAAACTCTCTGTTGATTACAATTTTAACGCGATGCCATCCGTGAAAAAATCTGTATAAAGTCCTGTAATGAACTTATTTTTTTTCCATCTTAAAATATTAAATTTAAAAAATCTTAATTCCTTGCTAGGAAATCTGTAGTTTCGTTCATATATACTAAAACGCATCCGTAAAAATGCTTTCAACAGCATCAGTAATTTGACAACTATTAAGTTTACTTTCATTTGAGTTTCTTAAACACGTACAAGTAATTTAAATCATCTGCATTTTTAAACTAAATTTCACAACAATTCGGATGTTTGAATACGTATTGGACCATGCGCATATTGACCCTATGTGAATGTGACGATTGTAGTTTTAATTCTGTTTTGGTATCAACTTTGAGAACAAAATAACCTGATGTATATGTCCATTCAAGCTCATTTTATATGATTCAATTTTCTGTATGCTGACTTCAATCATGTTGATTCAACGATATTGAGGTAGAAATCCTAAAGCTTCGTCGAGATTGTCAAAAAAACACTAAGCAAAAGCAGTGTTTTCAAAACGTATTACCGTAAAAAGTTTGTTCACCAATTTCCAGTTTGGATGCTTCAGCAGACTTCTGGTCTGGATCAAAGGAAAAAAAAAAACATGTTTTCACTTTACGGCGCTCGTACCGAGGCGTGTACACTGCCGCTGGCGTAGGCCTAATGATATACCTGGAATTTGCAGACATACAATTTTGATACTGTAACGACAAATACCTTCCCTCAGCAGAAACCTTCTAAGGGCCATATTGCGCTTGCACGAGCAGGAAGTAGTTCAATGCGGAAGTTATAAGCTATTTTAATGATCTTCAAGATCGTTTTTTTTTGTTTTTTTTTTAATTTTACTCGAATGGCAACTATTATTATTCCTTTATGGACCAATGTGTACTTCAGGCAACATACCATTATAAAATTTATATTAAAAGTTCTAGTGGCTTGTTTTAAGGCTAAAATGCATTTGTTTTTTAGAAACAATAGGCTTTCTATGTTAGAAGCATCATTGATATCCAAATGCAGACAATTTTTTTTATTAAGTTTAAATTTTGATGTTTCATTTTTTCAATTTAGTCAAATTTAGTCAATTTAGTTATCCAAATTGAAGTATATATTTTGTTTTTTTACACTTGATTTTTTTCATTATTACTTACTTTATTAGCATATTTGACATAAACCTTAATGTGATTATTTTAATCCTAATATTTTAGAAATTATGGCTTTCTAAACATTTGTTTCCTAAAGGCAAACCTTTAGTGGGCCTAGCGGGTCACTAGTCATAACTTTTTTGCTAAAAGGTTTATGTTTTTGATCAAAAAATTTTAAAAATTTCTCTTGAATTTTATCAGTTGTAAATATAATTTGTTGCTATACCACATTATTTTGGAAAATACACTACTGAGAACATTTTAAAGCAAGTTTGTATTTTAACTTGTTCTGTTGAAACGCCCACTGTTGCCTTTAAGACAAACAAAATAATTTGCATATTTTTAAAATCTAAAAATATATTGTTGTTAGGAGGTCCATCTTAATTCAGATATCACGTTAGAATTAATTTCTTTTAAGCGAAAGTAGTTGCGGTCAATAGAGGGTTAATTGCAAAAATCTCGGGCAGATAATGTGGCATGCATGTATCCCCTCTTTCCGTTTATTACTAAGCATATTTTAAAATATGTACTAGCTACAATATGATTAAAGTTGTCCGCAAATTGTGGGTATACAATAAAGATGGCAGCGCACACGCCTTGAGCCGTGAATTGAAAACATTACTTCGTTTATGCTTTCCATAGTTTGGACGCCATACTTTTGAGAACATGAAAACATGAAAACTCGAAAGCAAGTTTCTAAAAACATGTTTGGACTATTATGTTTTGAGAAACTGTGCTTTTACGTGTTACATGTTTTTTCTTTCTGTTTTCAGGAGGAGACCGAACCTTATTTCTTAGGCATATTTTGCGTCGAAGCCTCTTTAAAAATTCTAGCTTTTGGATTTGCACTTCATAGAGGGGCGTATTTACGTAATATATGGAATATCATGGATTTTATAGTAGTTGTAACGGGGTAAGATTTTCATTTTCATCATTTTTCGTGTTCATAAATCGTCATCGTCGCCTTTGTTTGTCGTCATTTGTTAGGTTTGTCTATTTTTAAAACGTGACTTTTTCAGGGCTATGACTATTTTTGCCGAAGCCAATGTCGGTTTCGATTTGCGTATGCTTCGATCCTTTCGCGTTTTGAGACCCCTTAAACTCGTATCGAGGTTTCCAAGTAAGTGAGGGACCTTTGTTTAGTTACCTAGGAGAAAAAACAGTAGGTGTAATGTATAGCATCTAGAGAAATAGAGGAGGCCTTAGAAATGTTCCTTCGTTTTTGGTAGATAACATAGAACAAAGTAGCATTTAAACTAGTTAGTTATAAAATTAGTTCAAACACGTTTGAGATTACGCAGTGGCTTACCGAGGATATTTGGTGCCCAGGGCAAAACACCCAAATGTATGTGTCACAGGCATATTCTCTATTATTTGCAAACGGACCTTCCAGTATGAGTCCTAACCGATTGGTAGGTTAGTCCGACTGGTGGATTGACAGATGTTAATTATTTAAGTTTCTGATGTCCAAAAAACACTATTGAATGCAATATAATGCATAATGTCATACAGGGACCGTGTATAGAAATGTAGAAATCATTCGCAAAGTCATGATTGCTGTGAAATCAAACAGATTTAAACAGTTGCAGTCTATCTGGAAATGTTTTATTTTTATCCCCTCGAAAAAGTCGTATATATTATACTTGAAATTCTTGTTAAACTCCAGTATATGCTGGAATTTTCTGTCCACGTCTGAAAATTTCTGTTAATAGGAAAAACTGTATATGAAAAACACAAAAACCTATATTTTTAAAAACTCTTTTAGAACAATTTATGACTTCTTTGATAAATATTGTGGTGATTGTTCGTGTGAGGTGAAGGGACCTTAAAAACGTAAAGAATCGGCTTTGGAATCCTTGAAATATACTTGTATTTTCCCAGCAAATATACTGGACACCCTGATACTTGGATTCTGTACTTGGGGAAACAAATTAATAGTGACATTTATACATTACATTTCATTGATGTTTTTGAAATGTTAACACCAGCCCTTTTGCAGTCTGTTCCCATATGACACTTCCTCCATAGGTGCAGTATACAGGGTGTCCCTAAACTACCTGTACAAGTTGATACGGGTGATGGTACAGTAACACTGCTGATCTTAAATTTCCATCGTGGCCCCATGCATTAAATGCATGTCTGCCATTTCAGAATTGGTGAAACGATGCATTCCTAACTGGAATCTGCTTGATAATTGTTTATTCGATTATGTAGTAAGAGATGATTCGTTCGTACTGATTAGTCGATTACGTAGTGGTTATCGCCCAACTCTACTGAACGACCTTGATTGCTCCTAACAGTGACAGGGGACATTTGCGACCCCATAATTATTTAGCAAAACATGTTTGTCGCGGTGTGCCCTATCACCCACATCAAATTGTACCGGTAGTTTAGGGACACCCTGTATGTTATCCTGGATTGTTTGTCGGTTTATAAGGGCACCGCATCGAATATTGTCCCTTTTAGAGTTTTTTTTCTTCGAGATAATTACTAAATTGCTCACCTGCTGTGAAACACATCTGGTCCTTCCCATTATTTTCCCTTAGAAGGCGGTCAACCATTTGTTTATGATCCAGTGACATCTTTTACACGCATTCTTACTTTTCTAAACGGCCCTAAAAGGTGCTATTCAGACGGGTTAATCTCAATGCACGAGTGGTAGAACGTTGATTTAGATCCAGCTTAGTTTCTGTTATAGAGCACTAAGCTCGCCAAAATAGTCTAGACCTATTCACGGAAGTAGACCAATACCTAGTGAGTTTCATTTGATTTTAAATTGCTTTTTACTACATTATTCACAAAGTGTACATAAATGCGGAAATAATTCAATATACAATTTCCTTTCAAATTTCGTTTTGAATTATTTCCGCTTTATATTTACTAGCTGTCATCTATAATAACTACTTTATGTATAGCGATAGTTGCTTAGTATTTTTTGTAAAAAGTATGTATATTTTATTTTATTAACATCATGTTTTGTTGGATGAATAGGGTGTTTGAAATTTGGAAATGATCACGGTGAATTAGAACTCGAATGGGCTAATGATATTGTTTCGTATAATAACGAGACTAATAATTTGACGTTCGTGTGCCCTTTTGCTCTTAGAACATTTTCAGACACCCTGTACTCGTGTTGTGTAATTGTATAGACATTATAGTGAATACATAGTGAATGTTAGTATTTTTATTTTTCCCATCCTTCGTCGTAGGTTTATAACCATTTTTTTAGAAGGCGACTTAGGTATAGATTTAAGAACACTTCGTGCTATAAGGGTTTTAAGACCTCTCAAACTTGTATCTGGAATCCCAAGTAAGTATCCGCACTTTTTAAATCTATTTTCCTCGAGTTTATTGGGTTGCATGACAGCACGAACCTTTGAGCATGACATTTCCATCGTAGTTGATTGGGAAGAGGGCTCGTTACATTTTATTTTATTTTATAGTTAACCACTTATCTAATCCTGCGTTTTTATTCCTCGTTTAGGTCTTCAGGTAGTCTTAAAGTCCATCATCAAAGCGATGGCCCCCTTGCTACAAATCGGTTTATTAGTGCTTTTTGCCATTGTCATATTTGCCATCATCGGTCTAGAATTCTATTGCGGGGCTCTTCATAAAACGTGCTACAGTTTAGATGATCCAAGTAAGTTGTTAGTTTATTCGTAAAAGCCATGCGAGTGCTTGTTCGTGAACCGAAGCATCGTTCGTGATCCGAGGTATCACTTGAGTTAGGTCGGTGTTCAGTTGGAGAAATGTAGATACGGTTGCAGTCTCCGATGATGAGCAAGTTCCGTTACTAGAGCAGACGAGTGTTAGTTAGTCCTCTTGTGTTGAAACAAGTTCTCTGTAGAACTGGAGTGACTCAAATAAAGTTGAAGTACAAGACCTAAAGGTTTTGGTGTATTTACAAGACAAACACTGTGAGGAGACAGGACAAGACTATCTGATTTGAGTTGGTGCAGGTAGCAGAATTTAGACTACCTGGACCAAGTCACGTGACATCAATTTTGACCAATAGACCAAAATCTTTACATATTTGGGTTAATCGCTGTAAAAATATATAAATATTCTAAATTGACATAGAATACAAAAGGAGGTTGGTTTAACTTCCTGTTTTGGGACCCTTAGCTGGAGGCTGTGGGAGTCATGACAGTGAGCTCCTGATTTGTAAGTTAACGTTAGGGTTAAAAACGAGACATGTATTGTGCTTAAATAAGACATGTTAAATAAAATAGCTATTCATTTCGGGTTTCATTTTTGAGTACAAATCCATCAAAAATGATTTACGTATTAAATAAACCGAAAATGTCCACATTAGTAAATCGTTTCGCTGAATCTGAATGCAACACAAAACGTGCTACCAAATTGCCTGTTGCCTCCATGAAAATTCATTTCTTTCATTTATTGTGAATTTCTAGCGCAAATAGTCAAGGAAAACGAGGCTGCTGTTCCGTGTAACCTTGATAAGTCCGCCTCCGGCTCCTATGTATGTAACGAATCGGTGTCCATGTGCAGAGGTGGATGGGCCGGACCCAACTTCGGCATCACCAGCTTTGATAACATCGGTTTCGCCATGCTGACTGTGTTCCAATGCATCACCATGGAAGGATGGACCAACATCCTCTATTGGGTATTTACAAAATTCATTGGATCCTCTTTTCCCTATACACACAATTTTGTCTTTGTCAAATCGAAATTATGGAAACACTCGGATTATAAATATTGACAATAATTGATAAGAAACCCATCTGACTATTTCGACAAGTTTTGAGTAGAAATTTCTGGAATCGACGATGAAGCAGGTGGGATTTTTTGTAAATTATAATTAGGATTGGGAAAAACAAATTTTAGATTTCATCCAAACATTTTAGCGTAAAAATTGTGTAGTATATTTGTTTTATTATTATGTATTAATAGTTGTTTTTTTCTCCAGATGAATGACGCTTTAGGAAGTTTTTTTAATTGGATGTATTTTGTACCACTTATTATCATCGGATCATTTTTTATGCTCAACTTAGTTCTTGGTGTTCTCAGTGGGTGAGTTGTCAGCTGTTTTATTATTCAACACGACCCCTATATCATTTACATAATCTATCTCGAGTAATGATTTTCGGGAAAAAAAAAAGCGGAGTGATGCGTTTTTTTTAAATTTTAACCATTTACAGTTTAAAACTGGAGATGTTTACTATAATATCCTATTAAGCGGCATCCACGATTATGACTCACAAATAATTACTTTATTTACGATGTTTATTAGAAACAAATATTTCTTTACAATTTTCTTATTAGCTAAAATGTGTTCAGCAACTACTAAAAAATATAAGAAAAATATCATTAACTTGAAATGTATTATTTTTTAACTGACTGAGGGCGCAGGCGGCAAATGCCACCTTTGCCCCCCTCAATATGAAACGATTTTATCAAAATGTTAATTCCAAATTGGGGGAAAAAAAGGCGGGTCATCGTAGGTTTTAATGTATGGCTTAGCCAGAGCTATGTTTAACACATTTAACCAAACTCAATTGAATTTAATAGAACTCTCAGAAAATTGTAATTGCTTGATTTAATTGGTCTGATTTTTCCACCTTCCTCGCTCAAATAATTGTATCGTGTAACGAACGCGGATGGCGCCGCCATGAAGCACATCTACCATATTTATCTCCCAGAACATGTTTTTTGGGCGACAAGCATTTGTAGATTCCTTGCTGACTGGCAGCGCCACCTAAGTTCTTCAAGAACCCTGTTGAATTCGGGAATCTTTTGCCTCCACACATCCTTGTCTTTCACTTTATGTAATCGTTTTCTAAATTTCCTTTACCTCCATTCGCAGCTTAGTTTTGAGGGCTTAGTTCATCTAAGATTCATTCATAAATACTCGAAGGAGAAAGGTGATGACATTTCTAATCGCATTCTGTCAATGGTGTCCACACGAATGTGGATTAACTGGTCAAAATGGGGTCAGAAATTAGATTTTTGTTCAGCAGTTCTTTGCTTTACTGAAATCGGAGAAAATCGTGGTAGTATTTTGTACACTCACCTAAACATAAACCGATATCATTATCGTCGGATTTGATATTTTAAAAATCCCATGTATGTGAAAGTGATAAATGCTTATTATCTGTCGTAGGTATTTAGCCCTCGTGTTTCAGAAATAGGCCAATGTTAAAAAATCACCAAATACACAAACAATATATATGCAACTTTGCATAGCACGAGTGCATGGCAGGAAAGCTTGCTGATATTTAATTGGGAGTACATTTTCGTTTATATAGGAAAACCAAAACGTCATATCATTTATAACTTATCGATCTCTAATTAAATGCTGGAAATGCGCACGATACCCTAGTTTTATTGCACCCTAAAACTTGAGGATATCCTCCAATAACTCGGAAATTTGTTTTCTACCAAGATTCAGACAATAATGAAGCTGTTATATTGATTTTATTAACCATCGTCCACTGAAAGGCGAGTCTGCCATTTTTTTTTAACCACAACAGTTGTGTTGAATTTATTTGAAGAACGATTAAATTTCAAAATAATTCAAAATTCGAAATGTATATATTGTTGTGATATATACATTATTTATTGATGACCGTATTTTCTCGTTAACCTCATTCCCTCTCCCATTTTTACAACCTTAAAAGATGAGGGGGAGTTTAGATGGAAGGCACGAAACATGATGTTAACACTGCAGACAATTTAATACTTAGTACTAGTTCACCCCCTTTAAATGCATATTTCTGTATTGTAAGTAAAATATATTTAAATCATTTTAACATTTAAATTATAGCACTTTAACTTAATATCATTGCTCCTACTTACCTAATTCGCGTCCAACGCATAATTCTTTTGCAACAGTTGGAAGTTTATAAATCAGTCACAAGACAAAAGCATTAGACGTTAGTGAGGTGTACGAAAAACTACCCATTCTCTGTAGATTTTCAGACGATGCCCCTCATAACCAGCTGTAAGACAGTGTATAGGGATTGAAAGCATTTATTATCAATGATGGCGTATTTCTGCAACACGAGTGCTAAATACCAGTGCCAGGGAATGAGCCTTCATTTTGCCTACGAAGTGAGACTGCAACACCCTCCTCTCGACGGTTTTTTAACGTGCAACAATCTACACGGGACCTCGGTTTAAACTCTCATCTGAAAGAGCCGCCACTTAGGGAAGGGAATTTCTCCCATTCATAAAAAAGCCCAGCACCTCGAGCAGGGAGCGAACCCCACACCTTATAGGATCGAGAGCCAAGCACGTAACCCATTTGACCGCTAGTGTCAGCATCACGGTAGTTGCATGCCCAAATTGTGTCAAGGAATGCTGCCCCACACCAGCAAAGGCACCCGAGCTAGGTGGTTTAGTGGTCGACGCTATCCCGACCCGGTCGCCTACTCCGACCGTGGTTTTCGTGGTTTGCTGACCCATGCACCCTGACACCTTCGAATATTTATGATCGGCGATGAGTGTAGTATCTCCCCCCCTCCCAAGTGCCATTTTTAGTAACTCGTGTGTGCGTTTGCGTTACTTGGATGGTATTTCTCGCAGCGAATTTGCCAATGAGAAAGGCCGCGTTGAACGGCGGACGGCCTTCCTGCAAGCACGCGTTCGCAGACAGTTTGAAAACGCCTTAAATGGCTATTTTGAATGGATTTGTAAGGCAGGTGGGTTCATTGCGTACGTTACTCTCTACACTGTTTTAGTGAATGAGAGCCCTCTGTCTGTGGGACGGGGTCGGGGCGAAAGCGTCCAGGTTGGGCACTGTCCGCTCCGTTTTTAGTGTGGCTTAGTGCACGGACAGCGCCCACCGACGCCATTGCCCAGTCTACGCTTTGGACTGATTTCTTGATAAAGACAGATTTCTTGTTTCTGTCTCGAGCGTAGGCTAGGCTTCACCCTTTCTAGGTGTGTATCAGGTGTGCCCAGTCTTCGCCCATGTAGTCGAAACACGAACGAGTGAACGGACAGTTGCGCTGTCACCTAAAATGTGAGGCGAAGATTGGGCGTGATTTTGGTGGCGTAATAGATGTTGTAGTTGTAGTTGTCTCGTTTTAGAACCCAGATTCCTTCCTGTTTCAGAGAATTTGCCAAAGAAAGGGAAAGGGTTGAAAATAGACAAGCGTTTTTAAAACTTAGAAGACAACAACAATTAGAAAGAGAATTGAACGGATACGTTGAATGGATATGCAAAGCCGGTAAGTCATATTTGGCTGAGCAAACTCACTGCTGCCTAATCATAATAATAATTACGACGATTAATTAAAGTTAATTCCACCCTATTTCTGTCTTACGATGACTCTGTCTGCCCTTTGATTGACTAACGCGCGACTATCGCCTCTTTAAGTTCCTTTCCTCCACCCTTTTGTGTTTCTGTGATCGGTTTTACCAACCTATTTTAATGGGCCTTAAATTCAATTAGTATAGGTCGTAGTGGTTGGTGGGACCGCTCATTAGTGTTGCATCTCGTGTCTTGCTTTGCTATTTTACTGACATTTTAGTGAATGGCACCCATCAGGATGTTAGGTCATCTCGCACGTGGAGGTCGTTGTTTTTGACCACTTCAAAATTGTATCAAACATTCCTTCTCCTTAAACAAGTGTTTGCATCGTGACATTATTAGTCCTAGAATTTTCTCTAATTCTAATCATTAGTTAACCCTCTCCTGCATCCTATATGATTAAAATCAATGAGAGTATTTCACTCGGTAGATTAATACCTATATTCATTGTACGATTAGTTAATTTTTTTAAATAAAAATATCAACTGAAAATTGTGGCGGACTGACCAGGATGCCAGTGGGGCCCCTTAAACATTAGGCAATATGTTAAAAGTTACAGTGAAACTTCTCTGAGCGATCACCCCAAAGTTAGCCGCTCTGAAGTATTTTCGTTATTATAGGACAATTAATTTTATTACATAATAAAAACAAGTCCTAACACATTTTTCTTATTTAAAATGACGTTTGAGACGTCTCTAAAGAGAAAATGCTTTATTCAATGATTTTTGACATTTTTAGATAAAAGGGCCTTTGGATCCTGAAAAATTATGTATTTTAGACCCAGTCCGCCACTGACTGAATATTTAAATGAAGAATTTAGTTTTATTCCATATAAAAGCAAAAAATTTACGCTGAAAAAAATGATTGAGATTATTATTGTCTAAAAGCTCTGCAGTTTATTACAATGGAAACTTTTTTAAATGTGAAATGCCACACATACATTACTTCTACAAACACATGCACTTTACCGGCACTCTTGGAGTACACGTTTTGTAACAAATGAAGTTAGCTATGAAATGGCAATAAGAAAAGGTCCCTCGAACAATTTCTTAGGTGATTAGTTTAGGGGAGTAATTGCATCGCATGATACGTGTGGAGATCATTGGGTGGTTTTATCTTATGTCGTGCATGCTCGTCTCGTGTTATTTGTATCATCCTCAAGGTATTTCCCCTTCCATTCTCGTTGTACCTGAACCTATATAGTGCACATGAACACTTGGCCCTTACCTTGCATCCCACCTAAAATGACGGCGTCTTCCGCTTTCTTAGTCACCCTAACCGGGTCGTCCGCGCGACCCACGGCCTCCTCAATTTCTAATTCGTATTCATTTTCTATTATGCATTCGAGTGGGGCAGTGAGAAAAACCCACCCTGACGCCAAATATGGCTTTTCTTGGTGCAAACTGTGAAAAAAGCTCGTATTTTATTCTCCTAATGGAAAGGTTTCCCTCGCAATTTCCTTGGCAAACTTATTTGTTGCTTTGTGCTTTTCACTAAATAGATAGATGGGCCTCTAGAAGCGCCACGACCGAGTAGAAAACAAATCCTTGAAGCTGACACATTGATGTCTAGTCAAATTTCACTATACTATCTCTCTGGTACCTCGATGCAGTCCACACTTGCAGGACCTGCGATTTTGGCAACTTGATCAAGGCGGTTAGCTACTCGGTCTGGTGAAAGTACTGTTTTGTAGTGTGTAGCAGCAAGTAGCAATAGCCAGTCTTACTTTATTATTGGTAGTTGTATAGTGAGTAGAATTTATGGTACCTAACGAAACACCCCGAGAGAGAAGCACTGCTTTCATAGGGCCTCGGTGTCATGATTTTGGCAGCCCAAACAGCGATAAATACGCAGCACGTTTGGTTTAGTCAATTTTGAAACGATAGTCGTTGATGTAAAATAAATTAACGTCTTCAAATAATTCAGATCATCGTCATGCTCTGTTGTGTGACCATCAGCTCATTTACGAACCGTTTTCTTAGAATGTTTTATGAATTCATGCTTTTGAGTAACATGGCTATATAGGAAATTAAATTAATTTCCCAATTTGATGAAAGTCATTTGCGTTTACTGCCTCGTACTGCCGATGCCTTCTCTGGATTGGATTCGTTTTCGATAGATTTCATAGATTCTTTGATGTTGTATCATTTTATTTTATTTACATATTCTTTAAACCGTTTGTCTTGCTCCTGAAAGATGTAATTATGGAAATACGACTAGCTGTAAACCCCTCGCAAAATCCTTAATTTGGCGTCCAGTTATTAATTGTGATTTTTCATGAGATTCCTGGAAATTGCGCTTTTTTCCTGACTTAGTTTCCTAAATACAGGTAAATAAAGGTGCAAAAATGTATCCGTATTTTAGCATATTCCTCTCTCCCTCCCCCATATATTTTCTATCAATAAAGTATGCTCATTGTTTCCGGAAATCAGTCAAATTGTTCGGAAATTAGATTCGAAAGTAGTAGAATGAAAAATAAATGAAAATTGTTTAGTGTAAATTGTTTCACTCTTCCAAACCCCTAAAAACGTGGATTTTTGTTGTTGTAATTTTCCCTCCTCTTCTATCCCATTTCAAAAATGCCTATATACATGCATGTGTTAAGTTTTTTTTTTTGCCAGGCATTAAAATGAATTTAAAAATAGGAGGGATATAAATTTTTGCAAGGGGTTTACGACGTTAAATGTATAATCAAAATCCATTTGAGATTTCCTAATTACTCGTGTATTTTTTGTTAATTTTGATTTGCAAACTGGCTCCCCCGACCCTCCCTTACCAATCCCTTCGTATATCAGTAGGTGTGGCTTAGTTTGTACCACTGTATATTCATATCGTATCGATGTTTTGCTGTGCATGCATCTTTTATCACTTTTGTGCTCGTTCATCATTCCTAAGTGCTTTTCTAAAACACTCGGCTTATTGTGATCTTAAATATGCTGCAAATGTGCACCAACATCACCACTGAACGACGGTGGTGTTAATGGCGAGCATTTTGGCCAATTTTAAGAGGACCTTCCAAATAGTTCAATTTTAAATTGCTAAAAGCAAATATTATTTTATTATTGCAATTTTAGTATAATTTCCAGAGTAGAATTTCTCTAATTGTGGTTATTCTTTGAAACCTTTTGGACTTTGGATCAGTGCCGCTTTGGACAATGCACTTTGGAATGACGAAGCATTTAAATAGTTGTTTGCCATTTTAATTACTAATCACTTTCTTAATTGGCCCTTGTTATGCAGAAGAAGTAATTCTCGCGGAAGAGAGAACGACGGAAGAGGAAAAATTGCACATCAGAGAAGGTATTCAAAAAAGTAATGCCACGTTTGATCTAATTTTTGAATGCAATATATATTGATCATGCCGAGGCTAATACTGTAATTCGACCTTAACCGCTGTTAATTCAACTGCGGTTTTAAAAAAAGAAAAATGTAGATATTACAAATAACTTAAATACTTAAATGTTCACTTTAAATTCTTATTTCCGTAATAATTTTAATTGTTCGTGTATTAATATGTATCGTTTTTTACGCAGTACCTGTAGCGCACGTAGGTTAAACATCTCGATGTTTGTTAAAATACGTAGCAGTATTATTCACGGTTTCGAGCATCCGCGGGGTGGAGGACTTTGAACCAATGCCCCGCGAATACAGGGCATTACTTGAATACCATCGAGCTCGGCTATTGTTCAGTTTTACATTACTTTCTTATTGTTACTCATTAAGCTCGTCGGCGATTAGCTGCCAAACGGAAGAAATTAAAAAACTTAGGAAAAAGTAAAAGCACAGATACGGAAGACGAAGAAGAAGTTGACGACGAAGGTGAGAGAGACGTGGTAATAATTGACCATCCTGAAAGCAACTGTTCTGGTGCGCAGTTTTTATCACATTAACCATTTACACGTATTTACCCAAGTCTACCATAATACCATTGTTTTGAAAACTGACAGTTACTACCAGTGGCGGACTGGGTACAAATAATTGTGGCCAGGACCACCCACAACTACCCAGAAGAATATCTACTGCACTTTATTCAAATTAACCACACTATTTCTGCAGTAAAGTGCAGTTTGAAAACTGCAAATGTTTTTCAATTATGAATGGTAGAAACTGCATTTCTTTGCGGTTGAGTAGTAAAAGTGCAGTTTCGAAAGGAACTGGATCATGTATGGCGATATCAAGGGCCCATCAAGGGTCAAGTATGGCCCATGCATGCCTATATATAACTTTTCCACCCGGCTACTGAAAGGCCATTAAGATGTGTTAACATATTGTCTCATGTTTAAGGGACTCACTTGCCATCGGGCAAGTTGACACTCTGACCAGTCCGCCACTGGTTATGACCACTGTCTATCGAAAATTATATCATGGCTGGTCCCCTTAGGTACAGTATATGGCATTTTTTCAAAGTTCCCAGGATTTCGAATGGACTAGATGTATAACCTTAAGTCGACGTATGCTCGGGTAAATACGGTGATATTTTATTCTGCATTGAATAATGCAGTGATGTTTTATTTCCATCGGTTTGTCTCATCTGCAACGTCCTAATGATCTTTTAATATGACTATCAGAATCGCCATTGCCCCCAAAGAAAAAAGGTAATCTAGTAAAAAAGAAACCTGACCAACCTTGTCGATATAACAGTATTAAACTAGTCGGTTTTGTTCCCCCTTAAGTCTTAGTTCAGTATCTGCCCTACCTTTTCCAATAGTAACTGCATTTGCACAGGGTGTCTGGATCAAAACCATCGAGCATAAAATCATTGATAGTATGCTCAAGTAGACAGTCTGCTATGTTTTTAAAAGCTGAAAGAAATGCCAAATGGAACCTACAATTGCATGTATTGTGTGATTTGCTACCATCTGGTGTTTCTCTCAGTTCCTAAAAACATTGTAATAAGTTTAAATAATTGTCAATGAAGGCAAAAACAGTTGATTTTATAGAAACAGACCATTCCCTTCCTTTTCCTAATTTGACATTTTGGCCCAAGTCTTACGGGTCAAAACATATTACGTGGATTTCCGTGAACATATGGTCGTAGTTAAAATCTATCAACATCAGTGGATAGAGCACACGTGACTTCTTGTTTAATCGCACTAACAGAAAGCTCATAACTATAAGATTTAAGACAAAAAAAAAGTGGAGTTGCGTTGACTTTCAGTCCACCCTGCACAATCACTTTTTTAATATCATACTGCATACATAGGATGTCAGGAGCATACTATCAATCGTATGTTGAGATCCAGTGAGATTTTTGTTTGAACTGTTTCTCCTCCGTTAATTGGCATGTATACAATTAATGGGAAACACTTTTATTTGTTTTCGCAACAACTGAACACACGATTTGGGCAGGCACCCTGCTTTACAGGTAGCCCTAAGGATTAGTCTCGTGTTCTCCAGTGTTTAGTTTTAAAAGAGTAGATTTTAGATTAGCGCGTATAGGTGTAGAAACAGTCCACTTGAATGTGTCATTTTAAAAGTGTCGCTTTTTCAACATTAACATTTATTCCTCGTCGTCATTATTTTAGGGTTTACACGGTCTTCCTACTTAAGGTCCAGAATGAGGAATAGAGGCTTGTGCAAGCGCATGTGGAGGACTGAAAAACGACTGAAGTATACTCTTTTTACCATTTCGAGATGACATTTAGTCGATTGACTCCTGTGTACTAGCGCTACTTTTACTTTCAGGATCTTCATCCGTCACATGATAAAAACTCAAGTTTTCTATTGGGCCGTCATAGTCTTAGTCTTGCTTAATACCATCTGCGTATCCGTAGAGCACTACAACCAACCGCCTTACCTAACCGCATTTCTAGGTAAGAATTCTGAATTTTGGTTAAAATCAATAGTTTGAGCATGCCGCCATTAACGTTAACGAGATTGGCAGCACCGTCAGAACGTTAATTAGTTAAAGTTAACGACTAACGATAACCTTGCTAGTTTATCTTAGAATCTGTTTGTTTTTCTTTTCAGAATACGCTGAATATATATTTTTGGGTCTTTTCATTTGTGAAATGTTAATTAAAGTTTACGCATTGGGGATTCATGTCTACCTCGAGTCGTCTTTTAACAGATTTGATTGCGTCGTAAGTGAATTTGTGTTTTTGATGTACATTGAAAAAGCACCTTGAATTCCGTCATCATAATTTCATTATTACACAGGTTATAGCTGGTAGTACATTTGAAGTTGTTTGGTCAAGTTTTAAGGGAGGTTCTTTTGGCCTCTCTGTGTTACGAGCCTTGAGATTACTCAGGATCTTTAAAGTCACCAAGTATGTAACCTCTTTAACGGTTCATTACCAAAGAAATGTTAATTTTAAACGTGTTTTAATCTGGGTTTTTTTGTTATTTAGGTATTGGGCATCCCTTAGAAATCTGGTTATTTCTCTATTAAATTCCATGCGGTCCATCATATCCCTTCTATTTCTCCTCTTTCTATTCATCCTCATCTTCGCCCTTCTGGGAATGCAATTATTTGGTGGAGCGTGAGTATCACGAGTCATTTAGTGTTAATTACATTGAACAAATGAATTCTCGATTATCCTGTACGCGGGATGGGGGAATTGCTGAATTTGCTGTACAATATTTAAGACATTTTTCAAGGGACCGCTTTCTTCGAACTTCTTAAGCGGGAAACTTAACCTTATTCGGATGAAGTTTGGGTGGTTATAAACCTCGTTAAATTTCTCATTTGATTGCCATCCTATCCCATAACATGTAGCTTCCTATATCTAATTAACCTAGCGAGTTACTAATTTGTAGGTAGAAGATTGCTCGTTATTGGCATTAACAATACTAAATCTTGTTGTTGTTCATATCTTAGGTTTAGCTTTGCTGGTGGTACGCCATCTGCTAATTTCAACACCTTTCCTATAGCTCTTCTAACTGTATTCCAGGTAGAGTTTATCGCAGAATAGCAGCCCTTAGGGCGGCACGTTTAAAGCATGTGGGCAAACGGCCCTTTTCAGTGTCTTGTTAAAATTTGTCGTTGTTGCACGCATCCTCCCTATTGCTTTTTTGTTTTAATACGGAGAGATTAATACGGACATGCTTTCGCTTTCCATTCTTATAAAACTGATAGTGGTTATTCCACAAAAATTGTGACCATGCCTCAGCCTTAGTTAGATTTAGCACCTCCTAGCAGGGGTATACGATATTTAGCGAGTGTCTTTATCCCCCTTCTCTAGCCCCTCTTCAGGACGTCCTTATTGAATGGCCCTTAACATGTTCATCGCGTATTTTAATATTTGTCTAAATGCAATATCAAAAATTTGTAAAAACACCTTGCACTGGAATTGTGAACCGCCCATTTTACCTTTTTCAAAGGAGAACTTTGTACCTTCGATATGCATGTAAACATTTGACCGAGGCTGCATTCCTGAAATTCTAACCCCCTCTTTGTAAACTGGAGATTCTGCATAATGATATGTTGAATAATCGCGATGTAATTGGATCAGATGTTTGTTCATTCAGGTTTAATACTGACGAAGGAATTCCCGCCGCCAACTTTAACACTTTCTCTATAGCTTTATTGACAGTGTTTCAGGTAAACTAGAGGTTACCCTATTTACGGTATTAGTAGTTACCATAGCCATTTTGTTACGAATAGGAGTAAACCACCCCTAACTAGAACAGGATTGTTTGGTTTATACGAGGGTCAGTAGGACGTTGCTTTCATTTCACATTTATTATTGTCGTTTCTAGCATGTTTTAACTACACCTCTTGAAATGTTGTCGCTGTTCACTCTTTATTTTACCTATTTGGTTATGTCTCAGTAGCAATGTAGCCCCTGGCTTTACGATTGTTTGTTTTGCTTCTATATTTTCAAGCTGTAATGAAATTTGGTAATTAATTATTTTAATTTGTCTAGATTCTTACTGGAGAAGATTGGAATGAAGTGATGTATTCTGGGATCGAAGCGAGCGGAGGAATCCAAGGCGGAATGATTTATAGCCTCTATTTCATAATTTTAGTACTTTTTGGCAATTGTATCCTTTCAACAATGTTTGGTGAACTTGTTACGTTCTGCAGGGTGTTTCAAAAAGGACACAACCCTGCAGACCCAATGTCACGAATCACTTTTTAATTTGCTAATCATTTCCAACCTTTATGATGGAATGTCCCCATATTTTTTGGCCATCAACCTTAAGGTTTGGCTTTGAACCTCATAGTTCGTTGTAGTTTCTTGACCGGTGTACAGATACACTTTTAAATGTGTTTTTGGCCATCGCCGTGGACAATTTGGCCAATGCTCAAGAATTGACCGCAGCCGAAGAGGAACAAGTGGAAGAAGACAAAGAGGTGATGTCATTTTCTAGTGGTTTTAAGTTTGTCCTAAAGTCAATATCTCGGGGAATGGTTTAGACCGACTGAAGATGAATACTGTCTTGTTCTAGGTTCAATATGTTTTCGTTTAATTTCAGAAAGCAAAGACAGAGATAGAAAAGGAATTAGCGGATTTGCAAATGCCTTCCAACACGTTACAGTGTTTGGATCCTCCTCAAGTGAACATTTGCCCCCCCTCTCCCACGCCTGAAAATACTTTAGGAGAGAACAAAGGCGACGAGGATAACAACAATATAGATTTATCAGAAGATGGTAAGTTGCTTTTATTTCCATCGTGCTTGAAGTTGCCGAAACGAAAGTCTTTTCCCTTGATTTTCAACATTTCAATGGTTTTCCAGAAGATGTGAGGCGAGATGGGGCAGACGGTGATGATGACATCACCGGACCTAGGCCTATGTTACCTTACAGTTCCATGTTCATTTTATCACCAACAAATCCGTAAGTATAAACACGAAGAGTGTGGCAGATGTTACCACCGATTCCGTTGTTGTGCAAGTCCACTTAACAAACCTTCTAAAAATAAGTTGATGATTGTCTCCCAATAAGTACAACTCTTGCTCATATATGATGTGATGTTTTTTTCAGGGTTCGCCGTGGTGCTCATTACGTAGTTAATCTCCGTTATTTTGATTTCTTCATCATGGTCGTCATTAGTTTGAGCAGTATCGCTCTAGCAGCCGAAGATCCAGTGAACGAGAAATCCTTTAAAAACTCCATCTTGAATTATTTCGATTATGCTTTTACTGGCGTTTTCACGGTCGAAATGGTTTTAAAAGTGGTCGATATGGGAATAGTTTGTCATCCAGGATCTTATTTTAGAGATCCGTGGAACATATTAGATGCTATAGTCGTCATTTGTGCCCTGGTGGCCTTTGCCTTTGCGTAAGTCTTTTTCTTTAAAGATGCTTAATATGGTTAAATGTGGTTTTTTTTGTAGTTATAAACTTTGTTGTTTATTTTCTATGCAGAGGAAGCAGTACGGGGCAAAATTTAAGCACAATCAAATCACTCAGGGTATTACGTGTGCTGAGACCTCTTAAAACGATCAAGAGGGTTCCCAAATTGAAAGTACGTTGAAATGCTTGGAATTTGTTGTAAACACCCCCAAGAAATTTATGAGAATTATGCTGAAAATTATGACAAGTGCCCCTTTTAATTTCTCCAGCTTTTTTAAGATTGTTGCGTAGCATTTAGCGTTTGATAACTCCTATTGAAAGTAGTTTTCATCGCCTAGGCCGTGTTTGATTGCGTCGTCAACTCCTTGAAGAATGTAGTGAACATTTTGATTGTTTACTTATTATTTCAATTCATCTTTGCTGTGATCGCTGTTCAACTGTTCAATGGCAAGTTTTTCTACTGTAACGATGAGTCCAAACATACGAAGGGAGAATGCCAGTGAGTAGATTAAATTCTCTAATAACTGAGTGATTTGTGAAGAAGTTTGTTTTTCTTGAACGTGTATCGTATTTTCAGGGGCGAGTATTTTAAATTTGAAAAGGATTCCTGGCCGCCAACATCTGCTAAACGCGAGTGGAACCCACAACCTTTTCACTACGACAACGTTATTGCTGCCATGTTGACACTGTTTACAGTTCAAACCGGTGAAGGATGGCCGCAGTAAGCATAATACCGTCTCTACTTTAATGCCGTATCCACTCTACGCCGAATTAGTCGGAAACGGAAAAATCCGTTTTTTGGCTCTCCGTATTTCGTAATTCACTTTATTTTCCTACTTACAGAGTTTTGAAGAATTCGATGGATTCCACGTACGAGGACCAGGGTCCAATCCCTCTCTATCGCATTGAAATGGCCATCTTTTACGTGGTCTTTTTCATCGTTTTTCCATTTTTCTTCGTCAATATTTTCGTTGCTTTAATTATCATAACGTTCCAAGAACAAGGAGAAGCCGAATTGCAAGACGGAGAACTAGACAAAAATCAAGTGAGTTCTCCCATTTATTTCGGCATGCGTAGACAGAAAACTAAATAGTATGGTTATTAATAGCACTGAGATACTGTAATTTTATTTACAATTTTTCATTTTTATTTTCTTAAAACCTATATTTGATGTGGGAGCGATCAGAAAGGTTCCCGGGTGACACAATTATACAGTTGAACCTTGTTAATACGTTTTTCAAGGGACATGAGTTTTAAAACTTTGGATGGGAAGCCCATGTGTACGTTTTGTTAAATAACATTTCCAACATCTCGTTTTCTAGAAATCTTGCATCGATTTCACCATTCACGCGAAACCTCTGCAACGCTACATGCCCAAAGATCGTCGCAGTATTAAATATAGAGTTTGGAAGATCGTCGTTTCAACTCCTTTCGAGTATTTTGTAATGACTTTAATCGTCTGCAACACTCTACTACAAATGATGAAGGTAAGATCCATTTTTCATTTTTGTTTTGTTTCGCATTATTTTGGTAGCATTCGCGGGTAGCGCTATGTGTGATGAACCAATCTTAAAACTCCATTTTGGTCACTGCCAGAAAAGCCTTCTTCGAATCATCACAGACAACTGGTTAACGGGAAGCTAATGTCAATATTCATAATGCTAATTTTTTTTCTGACTATAAAGTATTATTAAAAAATTATAAATTGCATCGTATATTTAAACAAAATTAATGTTGGCACCAAGGGATGAAAATTGGTTTTGTAGTTCTGAGGTCTGAGGTCTGGCTCTGTAAAGAGGAGTTTTCCTCCGCCCCTCTTCTTTACTAAATACAGTTAAAAAGTTATCATAATAGTGGATATGACTTAAGCTTCCCCGTAACGGATTCTTGGGATGGCTTTTATGTAAATTCTTACGTGTTCGTTCACACGGCGCTGCGGCGATCAACAGGTGCTTTTTTGCTTTGCCATGACGTTTCAAAAATGCATCTGTTTTGAAGAGAATCGTGTACCTAATTGACTTGAATGATTTTGTTTTTTTGAATGAATGGCTGACGTCACTGCATTATAACTTTACATGTTGATTATACATTGCCTCATATGATTGACTCGTTTGCGCATGCTCGAACTTTATGGACGAATGCTGCGCCACTGCCGTGCCATCGGACAGTCACTGTCAAGATAATGTTAAAACAAACAGGGTGTCCGGGATACGAAGGAGCAGGCTGGGTTTAGGGAAAACTTTGCCTCTAACCCCAGTAACTTCAAAAAGCTTTTTTATTAAAAGAATTGTAGACCAGACACCCTGCTCGTTTTAAATATTTTGATGGTCTGATTTTCTGTCCAGATGGCATTTCTGTAGGCTGTTTTGCATACGCATACATCGTCAGTGCTGATTTCTGTTGGATTATCATTGTTTAGTTTTATCAGTCACTACAAACTGCATTACCTATAACGAGAATGAATCGCAGGTTGTTGTTGTTTCGTGGCATAAAACTAGACAATGGAGTGGCATGCGAAGATAAATTTCAGATCACTGGCGAACATTGGTCAGCTTAACTTAACAGCTCATTACATTAAAGCTTAGACTGCCCATTTGAGCCGCTGCGGCTGTTTGGCTGGGGGTGCCGCATGTAACAAAACTAGTAATGTGTCCAAAAGGGAAAATCATAATTTGTGAATTAAAAATGTGAATGTGTGCGCCTTCTTAATGTAAAACTATATCGATGAAATGAACTTTGTCACAATTGAGGAAGGGTATGACTAGGGTAGACTTTTTTGGAATAAGCCAATAGTCTGCTTTATCGCAATAGATGCAGCAGAATTCTGACTCAAAATGGCATCCTTAGGGCACCTGTGTGTGAAGTCTAGGCTTTTATCTAATAGGCTGTTATGGTACGACTCGAATGTATGCGGTTCATTGAAAACAGTCACGTGTTCTTTGACTGGCTCTCACCTATTAACGGTTTGCAACAAATTGTTCTCGTATTTAGCACCTTTCCGCATGAATGAAAACGAGTGTTGTATGACAAAAAGCATACTGATATCTTGAGGCTATTTTGTTTGAAATCTTATTGCTGGTTACACCAATCTCACGTATCTTTTAAGTTTGGCATGTATTCGCGGCGGATAGTGCCATCTATGGAATATTACCCCTATGTCTGGAACTGTCTGGACAAGACAGCAGGTTAATGTTATTTTTATGTATTTGCTAAGGATTCAGTATATACAAGTACATTTTTTTTAAAAATTGGTGAACAACGCCCTTGGTTGAATTATCTTCTCTGAGCGGCCACTCCTCCGGTCCAAGCATGGTTAGCCGCTCTGAAGGGTTTTCGTTAATTTAACACAATTAATATTAATACATAATAAAAACAACTAACCCATTTTTCTTATTTAAAATGACGTTTGAGACTTCTCTAAAGAGAAAATGCTTTATTGAATGATTTTTACATTTTTTGAAAACAAGAAGTTTGTAAGGTTCCCTCCCCCCGTTGTGATTCATAATGTTTTCGTTAAATGTTCAGACTCCTTTAAATCCAAAGTTGCGCAAGATTGGTGTAACCAGTTGCTGAAATCATATTATATGACAGTACTGGCAACTCGTTGTTTTACGCATAATTCCTTTAACTGACAAAAAGTTGCCAAGGTGTAATATTATCGCGTTTTCTGCCAAGTTCAATTTGTGCCCTTGATGGGCACACAGATTGTGAAAACAACGGAACGTCACTTGGCATGATAATAATAATAATGATATTATTCATTTTAAGATTTGTCTGGATGATTAATATGAGTATTTGATGATCAGTCATATGGCATGGAATGTGATGATGTAATGACAATGGTATTTTGATGCCTCCTTTTGAATTCCTCCTCCTAACCTCAAATAAGGAATCCCATTCATTAGTTTTATTGAACAAATGCTTCGCCCTACTCCTCAATTCTTCAAAACGAGAGCACACAGTCGACTCTTCAAATAATAGGCGATGCTTAAGAGGACGACTTTCAGTTATTTGTATTTTTTTAAAATCCTGTGATATGATTTTTAAAAAAATTAACAAATTTATTACGAGCGTAGTTTGGCTACATGCAACACTAAAAACTGTAAGCATAACGCAACAGAGGTCCGAAATTTTATCATTTATTAATGAGTACTTACAATTGACCACATATAAACAATATTTCTGGATAAATCATGTTACCAAATTAGCATTTGCAATCTCGGTTATCCAATGTTAATCGTTTAAACGAAATTCATCAAACATTTATCCTTAAACCTGTCATTATTTGTTTAAAAAAATATGAAATGATATAAGTACTTGCTTAAAAAAACGTTTCACAAAAAAAACATTAGCAACGTCTTTAAGTCTCTTTGAAAATTTCTATATTGTACCTCTGATTTCACCACAAGCAACCATCTATTTGTGTGGTTACCTCACCACAAGAGACACAGATTTTCACTTTACTTTTATTGAAAAATTAAGTACATCTTAAACATTTTTTGCATCTGAGTACATCTTAAAGTAAAGACTTCCAGATCGAATTTCTGCAAACTTTGGTGAACATACTCCTCTTAGCATCGCTTTACATTTTAAGGTCGGTAGTTGTTCGTGAAGATTAGAATCGTTCTTAGACGCTAGAGTAGTGTGATAGAAGTCACTTCTGGGACACTTTAAATTTAGATGTTTTCTTTGTCCACCGAAGTGTCTTTCTGTGCTACTCGGCAGGCCTGTTATCTTGCAGCCACTGCAGTTGACTTCAGTTGCATGCGATCACTCGGTGGGTTAGACCCATCGGAATTTCCTCTGAAAATATCCCGCTTGTACTTAAAAAAGTAATTCTGGTGGCGCCCGTGATTCAGCCAGTTTATAGCATCGCGCATTAAAGCAGCTCTTGGAGGTGATGACGGTCAAATATTCTCCAGATGATTTATGGTTGACAGGGATAAGCGTACAAAGACTCCAAAGCTACAGAGGGGTCCAAAAACTCCGAAGGTACAAAGATCTAAATAGTATCTTGGCGGTGATGGCAACAGCGATATTGAGTAGTGTTCTGTGCAAGACTGGTGCCGACTGGTTGTTTGATAGGTTTAAGGGGTGTCGGTTATGCAAAACAACCGCCAGGTTTTGGGTCCTCGTCGGCATCGGTTCAAAATGTTCGTTGATGCGAAACAACGACTAACTATTGTAAACCGCGTATGCATCCTAATGTCAAATGATTACCTAAAATGATGACTGTGATGCTGCCACCTGTACCAAATCTCAATTATTACTCGACGTTGTAACACTATGATGGAGATTTTATAGCAGTTTTTCCATCAAGTTCAGTCTCTTGAAAGAATATACACAGATTGCACTGAGTAAAGTGTCATAAACGCTTTAGACAAATATACACGGACTGTTTCCGACCTATCTTCAGTGAAGTC
The DNA here is from genome assembly GCA_033995625.1 of Ophyiulus pilosus. Classification (NCBI taxonomy): domain Eukaryota; kingdom Metazoa; phylum Arthropoda; class Diplopoda; order Julida; family Julidae; genus Ophyiulus; species Ophyiulus pilosus. Next base: position 40,412 of record JAUJYV010000257.1, read on the forward strand.
AGATATTGCAACGATCCAAAGTAATCTCTGATAGCTGTTGATATTTAAACTGTTGTTTAATCTAACTCCAATTTAGAAATGAGATAAAAACGTCCATTCAGTTCTGTTTCAGAAGTCTGATTCAAAAGGATACATAATCAAATTTCAAACGTATCCCAATCCCAATTAAGATCAGGTCCAACTTTCAAATCATATGCTATCACAGCATGTTGCAAACTCCAAAATTTGTCCGAGTCATTTAAAATTTCATTAACTGCTAAAGTGTTTGTAACAGAAATTTTTCAAATTACGCTTTTCAATTGGGCGTATAGGACACATGTACACTGTATTGTTTTAGAAAGCACATTTTCGTGTTAGCAATTGGGGCAATTTTTGTAGACATTTCTTGTAGCTGTTTCCCTTCTCAACCTTTAGTATATCATGGGATATCTAGAGCAGATGACAATTTTATATAAGCTTTGATAGCAGCGCCAGGAACAGCAAGCATTTCCTAAGTTTCGAAATGTTTTTTAATGTAGACACTATATTTGGACAAACCTGTTTATCGAAAAATGTTGATGAAACCAGGTTTCGACAAATTGGTTTGCGGAAACCTTGTTTCTATTTTGTGTTTGCTCTTGTCTGTACTAGGCATTACGCTGCATAGCTCATGGGTCAGCTTTTTGTGGTTCTCTGATGGGGGTTGTAAACAACACGAGCCAAATGGTGCATTGGTGTCTCCACGACAGGGGTACTTTCGAGGTTTCCTCAAGAAAAATTTTACAGAACCCTGCACAGGATTATCAATAATCTGGTCCTGTTCAGACAATGTCTTCATGGACAGATACAACTTTTGATACTGTGTCTATTAATTAAATTGTGGTTGGCAGCACTACAGACATCACTTAAAGGATTCGTGGAGGGTGCGCGACGGCGCGTGGAGTTGCAGTTGGGGGTATTTGATGATGTGCTTTTTTGCCCCTTCCTATGTCCTGTAGGTCTATCAACAACCAGGCTCGCCGAAAACGTACGAAAATTCACTGAAATATGCAAACATGGCCTTCACCACTATGTTCACGGTAGAATGCTTGCTCAAGTTGATCGCTTTTGGAATCAGGGTAAGAAAACCGTTGGGCAGAGCAAGGGCCAACAGAAAAAAAAAGGGGGGAATGGGCAGCACCAGTTTTATGACAGGTTTTCGAACAAATCACACCTTTCCACAACCGTGTTTTCTATTTAGCGTACATAAAATCAGAAACTGCGTTTACTATTCTTGAATCACCAACACAAACATGACACCATGACTCGTTCCTCGCCACAAACCTTTGCATATTACTATTAGACCTGGGTCCATTCCTAAACGATATTGCCTTATCAAAAAGATCTATGACTACCATTGGTTTTTATTGCGCGCATCGTCCTCATTTCATTATTGTACAGAATTCAATATGATTTAGTTAGCTTCGGCCATGGTTTGTCCAAGTTTAGCTCTCTGATAGCGCCTCCTAGTGGACCAATGAGTTGCGGGACTTGATTGATAATGTATTACTATGAGTTGTTACAATGAGGATACAATCAATTCTGCCTGGTAATTCGCCTACGTCACTGAATGTGGATCCTGTAGGAGGTTTTAAAGTCAGTACCGATAATGGTATTTTTTACAAATACAGTAGAATCCCTCTTATCCGTCCTGGTTAGTACTAGATTTTGATTGGTTGTTTGGTTGAAACGGTTAATCCTGTATTTTTAAAGAAAAAACTATAATGGTAATAAAATTCACTTAGTAACATATTTATTATTTATTTACTATAGTGATTTATATATTTGCAAAAGTACGCAAGTTTTGATTTATATTTACGGGTATAATTACGAGAGGTGTTCATTAAATTCCCCCTATCATTTTTTAAAAATGTTAGTGGAATTTAATAGAGAAATACATGCAAACTTCAGTTATTAATATTACAAAATCCTGTCCAAGTGTGTACTGGCAAAGTATCCTGTTCTAGTGTGGGAAGGGCTTGAGTGTTGACCTTTTCAAGTGGGCGGTTGGGCATCACCAATCAGATTCAGCCTATTTCTGCCTTCCAAGAGCAGATCTTCAAAGCAGCCAAGAAGCTTTGGTTTAAACAGCGTTTTCTGAACGAGGCACACACTCGCTGCCAGAAAGATGGGAATTTTTGATTAATAATAGCTGAAGTTTTGATGCATTTGTCGACCAAACTTCATTAAAATTTATACAGGCGTTTTTGAAGGGGAGGGGGGAAGATGGTTAGAGACTGAGATCCGGATAAAAGGGGTTCTACTGCTCACCTTTAGATGAATCAGTAAAATAAATTAGTAAAAAGGGAACTCGTACTTTTATAACAAATTTACATTCTCTCATTAATTATTTTAAGAAAATGGATAAACTTATATTGGAAAGACGCCACGTTTAATTTTTGAACCGCTATGCCTGACGACAGGGTTTCTGCAGGCAGGCGGTGCTGAACCGGTCTAAGGGAATATATATGTTGGTCCATGGTTTTCAGTATTTTTTATTAGATGGAGCACAAAATCAGTCGTCGACCTGCATCAGTAAGGTGAACTATTTTTGAAAGCAAAAATTTCGCACATTGCTCGTGGTGATAAAAGATAAATTTTACAAAGTGCTGTTAGGACCCTACAAGGCTAAGCTCGTCTCGCCCTAAGACTATTATACTGTGGTCGGTGTTACGGTATCGAGAGGGGGTGTGTTTGGAGAGTCTGTTTGTGAATGGTTGCAACGATATTAGCTACTCTATAAGCTAGATCAAAACTAAACATTCATCTCGCTTACATTGGTGTTCATCTCACCGGGTTTCTGAGATTCCAGTTCTCTGGTAACAGTCGCGGACTACGCTAATTCTTCAATCTGTAAGCTATATACTGTATATTTTATAGTGTGAACTGGTACCATAGACATCTGAGGTTTAATATTGCGGTCCTTGGCCCGATAAGAGTAAAACTGCAGTTACTGAACCAGTTATATGGCCGCATGGGTACACTGCTGCGGTTGCGATCACCTAGAACAACCTCGACCTCGTAAGGTCCAGTTGGACCTATATAGGGCTGGTGGTCATTTTAATCCGAGCGTACCCGAACACGGTGCCCCACCCCCACCCACTCCCCCCGCTCTTTGACCGTTCGGTGGCGCCACCTGTTCATTCCTATAATGCTGCTCTACCTGCCGGGGTTTGCTTTTGCATGTTGCTCTTGAGCTCGTTTTTTTTGAAAAAAAAGCATGTGAAATGTGTACTGTGCGTTGTGCTACTACCGATGCGTGCCTCTTTTTTGCTGCTGTTTCTATGTTTGGTGATGGCGGCGCAAATGGCTTGGGTTGCGCGGCGACGCGATCAGGTGAGAGGCACGTGCATGCTTGACCAATGGCCGAGACTGCCCGTCACGTGCCTGCTGCGTTATTTTTTTTCTCCATTTCAGCATCGTGGCCGTCCGGAATGTGGACGTCAGCCGTCGTTTTTTTGCAGGCATGCCAGAACGCATGCCTCTCTGCACGGACTGTCGATGCGGCAACCCGCATCCGCACACCATTATTCTGTGTCTTGTGACCCTTCACCTACCGCCTCCCCCAAGTTGCATGGACTTCCGTCCGACATACCATACTTCTCCTTCACTTAACTTATTGTATAAGTGACTGGGAAATGCAAGATGCAGAACCTCATAGGGAACGAGTCATAGCGCTGGCGAAATCCTGTCTGTATGGTAGATAACTTTCTACACAACGACTTGACAGCTGATATCAGGATTGACTGTTCTTCTGTTAAACTGCTGGTGTTTAAGACTTGTCTCAAAAACCTTTAAAGGTTTTATCAAACTCTTTTAAGAAAGTGTTTTGTGGCACCTTAAATGCAGCACTGGAAAAGGTGTTTTGTGGCATCTTAATTGTGATTCTCATTAAGCCCCTTAGATATATACACACGTTGGACCATAATTCCTAGCCACCCCACTTTTTTTTTCTTAAATTTTATAGTTATTAAAATTCTGATAATTCAGTTAAATAGGAAGTCACGTGTGCACTATCCACTGATGTTGTTAATTTTAACTACGGCAATTTGTTCACGGAAATCCACATCATATTTTTTGACCCGTAACACTTAGGACAAAATATCCAATTATGAATAGTAAAAGAATAGTCTGTTTGTATGAAATCAACTATTTTCGTCTTTATTGGTAGTTATTTAAACTTGTTACAGTGTTTTTAATAACTTAGGGCAATGGCAAATGGTAGCTACGTTGTAGCACAGTGCTGTACTGCAGTGAAGCGACCTACAATTACATGTATTGTGTGATTGTGTTCCCTCAGTTCTTAAAAACATTGCAACAAGTTTAAATAATTGCCAATGAAGATGAAAACAGTTGATTTCATACAAATAGACATAGGACCTCTTCCTTTTCCCAAGTTGGTATTTTGTCCTAAGTGTTAAGGGTCAAAAGTATATTTGTATTTCTGTGATAAAACAGTCATAAATCTAACAACATCAGTGGATAGAGCACACATGACTTATGATATAAAATTATTTGAAACTATATTGTACTGAACGGATTTCACAAACCCGTTTAAAATGGTCTTAAAATTTAAATCCTGTGGGAGGATCAAATGTGATTGAACGGTCTTTAGATTGAAATTTGAATGGTTAAATTTTGGTAAAATTTGTAAAAAGAAGCACGTATATCGAGACAAATTCATTTCCATTACTCAAATATAGAATAACATAAAATATTTATTAATTTAAAGTTTTCGGTCGTCATTACCCGGGTAGAAAAGCCAAATAAGGGCCCAGGTAAAATCCCAGGTAAGTGTTCAGCCCTCCTGTTGCAGAAATAAGCCGACGTTTAAAAAAAAAATTAAATGGCTTAGTATTGTTAATAGATGAATAATCAGTTGCTAATTAAGGCATATATCGCCCATCATTGGTCAAATATGGTTCATATATGGCCCATCAAAGGCCAAATATGGCTGGCCCATCAGGGGTCAAGTATGGCCCATCAAAGACCAAATATAGCCTATCAAGGGCCAAATACATGGCTATGTATGGTCCATCAAAGGTCAAGTATGACACACATACTTGTCCATATACGAGTAACTTTTCCACCCGGGTAGGCCAAGAAGGCATTTTAACTCCTTGACAAAATGCAAGTAAAAAAATTGAAGGGATAAAGGACATGATTGAGTTTTACATTAAGGAAAACTGTTGGTGCAATTTCGTATAAATATTGATACATTTGTCCACATGCTTTAAAAATTTCAACATACATTGGATATTGTATTTTCTAACTCACGCATTTTCATAATTCTGATTAAGCACATTGTCATAAGCTATGCACTTTGCCATAGTACATCTTTTAACTTTTAAAATTATTAAAAATATCCTGCACAATCGTGTAAACAAAATTTTACAGTACTGCATAGTACTGTAAAGACTGCTTAAATAACGTTATTAATATTAGTGACTAATAATTAGTATTATGTGTATGTTTACAAAATTCGTAATATTTTAGAAAGCATTTGCTTTATCAAGAATATACAGTAAATCACGTGTTACAAATCGCATGTTTCATAATTTTTACTTACATAAATAATACAGCGTACATGACAGCGAAAGTACGTATAAAGAAAACTGAATAATTCATTATAAATGTAACTGTATTTTTCAATTTTATTCATTAGAAATGTAAGTACATTTTCGTTTAACAGTTTTTGACCTTTAGTTATTTGTAAATGGCTAATTAATTTTCAAAAAACAGGACACTACCACCTGATGACGTATGAGTCTTTATTTAGCATGGCTTTTTCGTGATGTTCGCCCCTTTTTACCGTAAAATAATTCACCAGCTGAGACAAACGGTATATCGCTGAAATATCACGTGAAAGGGTCAAATATCAAACTAGTTGGCCCATTATATACTGTAGAAAACTTAAAATAGGTGTAAAATGAGTTGAGTACGGTCAGTATGTTCGTCGCTATGAGTTCCGCTCGTTCCCTGTCTGTGGTACTGTACCAGAGTTTCCTTCCCCATCACATTTCTGTTCAAATTATTTAAAGCTGTTTTAAAAGTCAATACCGGCATTGCGATAGTTTTAAGAAAATTTTGGTTTTTTTAGAAATGATTTAAATTGCCATCTTTGTATTTTTTCTAATTTTATCCATATAAAACAAATTCTCTTTTAATGAAGTAAATATTTGATTTAAATAACCACAACCGTTTCTAAAACGTGTGCATTACTTGTATTGAATTTAGGACTGCATTAATTTGTTGGAGTTCTTTTGTTTCCTCCCATGCCATGATGTTTTCCTATTCTTTCCCTCGCAAATGTACGAATCTAAGGTGAAGATTTTCTCCTTTGGACTTCATATTTATTGTTTTACTTTTATTTACTTTGCTCGTTGCTCGTGTACTCATACGCCCGCAACGCCCTCTGTATTCTCTCCTCCGCAGTATTACGGTGCAACTGATTTATACTCTGACACGTTAAGCTACATGAACTTAGGCTTCACCGTGTTGTTCTTCTTGGAATGCGTGATGAAGCTCATAGGCTATGGAATCAAGGTTTGAGCCAATCACCTTCTTCCTTTCGGTCAAGTACTCTCTCCTCCCCCGCACCGCCACTGACCTCTGACCTTGCGCACATACTAGAGTGTACTGTAAGTCAGTTGGGCACGTTCATCTGTAAGCCATGGGGGCGGAGAAACGTAACCTAACCTAAAAATTACTCGTTTAACCCCCTGTTGTCGTCGCCTCAAATGTTGATAAACGCAAGCACTGTCCCGACGACGGTGGTGTTGACTTTTGGACCATTGCCACCAGGGGGAGAAAAACATTTGCCTCGTGTGGCCAGGTAACAACCATTTAGCTTCGCAGTTCAACCACAAAAGGATGGTGTGTTGAAATCTCCAAAATCGCCCCATATCATTAGTAGTTAGAACAGTATGCCCCAGCGCTACTGCTGCCCTTTTATTCTGGTTGGGGAATGGGTGCCCTATGTACAAATTCCATTTTATGAAGGGGGGACCGAAAAGTAATGCGCAACAATATTTTTGGCGAATTATGTCATAGGTAAAAATTTAAAAAATATATATTGCACACACGGACAGGTCTTAACTACTAAGCCCATATGGATTGGGGGACTCAGCCCACCTGGAAATTAGGATTATAGTTGTTTGGATGTTGGTAATTTATTATAGAAGTGATGCGGTCATTGTCGATTTTTAGAGGAACTACATTTTTAATTATTTTTTGACATTGAGGAACCAAGTCTCTCGACACATTTTTCCCATCATGACTCCAAATTGACAGCAATACCTCATTCATAGAATTCAGTTTGACGAAAACAATATCCCGTACATAAATTGCTGCGCTTTACTTTTCGGTCCCCCCTTGTAGGTAGCTTTCAGGTAGGAAAAAATATCTTCAAACTGGTGTTTTGACAACGTTGTCAGCGGGTTAAACAATAATGACGGTTCGGGTGGCGAACCATTATTACCTTAGAAAAAGACTAATAATAGGGGTAGGCGTAAAATAAAGTGAACAAAAAAACGCAGAATATCCCAGTTGGTGGCGAAAATGCGTCTGCTTCTGCTACTTCTACTGTAGGTGGTCATATACGAGTGAAAAGGGCTTCAAAAAATTAAACCAACAATGGTTGGCAATCCATTCTTACATGCTAGTATGCATGGTTTGCCTCTCTTCAGGGGTAGCGCATTTCTTTATGTTATTATTATGGCTCATCTAATTTCGTGTAGGATTAAAACCAGTCCTGAAAGGTTTTTCATTTTAATTACGAGTAAGTGGAAAGCAGTGGATCAGTAGATGCATATATGCTAATGTTTAATACATCAAGACTTGTTTTATATAAACATGTGTCCCAACGAAGTCCACAATATAGTGTAGAGCACATGGAAACAGGGGTTTTATATTATGGCACTTATAGTTATGTGATCCTGAATTTAGAGTATTTTATGTATAATTTGTAAATTGCAGCTGATATTTTGCTGATATAGTTTGATGCATCTATTAAAAAACGGCATAAAAGTTAAACTTGCTATTAAGTGTGTCGAAATTAAAAGAAAACAATAGTTTATAATGTTGTTAATGTGCAAAAACAACATATAGAAATTCATTTTTAAAATTCCATTTGAGTCGTGTAATTCTTTCCTGTAACGTTTTATAATGTGCTGAATTCACCCGTATATGGCCACCTATCGAGAGAAAGTCATTGGGATCACGCAAAAATTAGTGTTTTCAGAAAATTAGGAAACCTTACACAACACTGAGCATAACCCTTTGACAAAAAAACTATACCCTCCATTTAAAGAGCACAACATAGGCTACACCTTTTAGATGTTTAGCGAGTTGGAGTATTCTGCCCGGCAAGGTTATGACATGTTTTTGAGACATTGGTGTAAATTACATGGTGGCCACAAGATCCTCGAACACTATTCACGTCAAGTGAAACAAATGCCATTCAGTAACAAAAGTAAACAGCGATCTGATTGAGATTTTCCTTAAGAATTCATGCTTGAAATGTTGTCTGTTCGTTAAAGCTTCTCTCATTTAAACACTATGTCGATTGTTTAATACAAATTCAAAAACTGTATTTCCCTCTCTGGCCTATTCCAATGCCAGGACTATTTTGTGGCCACCCTGCAATCTAACACATTTGAAATTTTCTAATGTTTGGGATAACTCGATTAGGTCCATTAATGGTGTTTTCTTAATATTTCTTTGAAGAACTTCTTCAAAGATCCTTGGAACACTTTCGATTTTATCACAGTAATTGGTAGCATCATCGATGCTCTCGTGGCTGAATTTGGGGTAAGTTGATACGCTTTTCCAATTCCATAGCCACCGAACGAAACTCCCCTGTCTAATAAACTGTCTTTCAGATGCCCTTTGGTGGAATCAACTTGAGATTTTTGCGTTTGTTCCGTGCTGCTCGACTTATTAAACTTCTCCGCCAGGGCTACACCATTCGCATTCTCCTTTGGACATTTGTGCAGTCCTTCAAGGTAACCAATTCAAAACAAGCAATTGAGAGTTTGAGCATGTCACCGTTGACGTTAACGGCAGCACGGGATGTTTTTTTAATAATGCGCATGCGCGGTCGGAATATCTCTCCAACTGGCTGAAAAAGCCCTATTGAAACCCGCTTAAGAATTTCTGGGTTTCTGTCTATAGTTAATCTTGATTTTTCTTCTTCAGGCTCTGCCTTATGTCTGTTTGCTCATCGCCATGTTGTTCTTCATCTATGCCATTATCGGAATGCAGGTAACTTGAAGTTGATTTTTATACGGCATTAAAAATACCTATTGAAATCTTTAGTAAATATGAAGAGACCCTATACTAGCCAGATATTTTTGGGGAAATTGTGCTTTGCAGCAAAGCGAGACAAACACGAGTATCTTTCAGTTAAATTTACTGGTTAAGTAAGGAGAACATTTATTGATTTGGGGTTACTTATTCCTGTATTAATTTTACCCCCACTCTTCTCTAATGCCCCCCCCCCCCCTCCTAAAATTTCAATAACGCAGTGTGTGCCATAACCCCCCTCTCGGGGCACTACTGGACAAAGTAACTGCAACAGAATCGTTACACTCCCACATTGCATTTACGAAATAAATACGAGAATTGAATAATGTGGTAGTATTGGTTGTAGATTGAAAAGTTGACTGAAAGAGACTCGTGTTCGCCGCCCTTTCCCCTTCTTCCACTCACTGCTGCGAGTGCATCCCGGTGGCTCCTTCGCACCACACTCCATGCTCTTTTTGTAGGTGTTCGGAAATATTGAATTCACTTCCGAAATCAATCGGCACACCAACTTCCGCTCCTTCTTTCAGTCACTGATGCTTCTTTTTCGGTGAGTTGACGACCGGTGCTCGCTCCATCAGCCCTTACATACCAGTAATATAGTGCGTGAAGGCTAACGCACGAGCGTAGTGCTCCTTCTAGAATAAGCCCTAAACGGTCTTCGATAGGTCTGCCGGAGAATGTGTCCCCTCAATATTATACTCTAGTGTAACTGGTGTGTCGTGCGGCTCAATGCTACTTAGTTTGTAGGCTGTCCTGGCTGTAGGCCAATGGTGTTTAATTGACATGAATATGTGACTGCTGTAGTTCTTCCTGTAGTAGTAAGCGTTGTGTTTGATCCTTCACCCTTATCTAGGTGTTTGGTAATATCCACCTGCATTCTACTCCAGGTATTACCCGCCATAATAACTTCCAAACCTTTTTTCAAGGGCTAATGCTGCTTTTCAGGCAAGTGCTCGTGTGACCTTTACGCTCCGTGCCGTTGTCAGAGTAGCGTCATCTGCAAGCCGTTGGTTTGCATCTCAGCACAAAATCTACCGCGATTTATTCAAATTGACTGCAGTCAAGTGCATTTAATGGCACGATTTAAAACTGCAATTATGAACGGTAGTAAAAGTTTGATTACATTCTGGATGAAATCTTAAATTAAATCCATTTCTTCCTTCATGAAATGCTTACTAAAAATCAAATTTAACAAGGATGAATTTTTAGCTGAAATCCGATTTAATGGCAATGAAATCCTAGCTGAAATCCAATTAAATTTGGATAAAATCTTAGCTTAAATTCATTTTTACTTTGATGATATCCTAGCTAAAATTCAAGTCAACAAGGATGAATTCTTGGCTCGGATGAAATCTTAGCTAAAATCCAAATTAATATGGATGATTTCTAAGATGAAATTTTTGGAAAATCAAAGTATTTAAAACTGCAGTAATACTGCTTTGAAAGTCCAGTTCCAAATGGCAGAAAAAAATGTACTTTTTTTTGTTTACATGAAACCTTTTAGTTGTAGATTGCAATTTCTGCGGCTTTATTAAAGTAAGGATGGTTTTATAATATAAGGATATTGCCAACACATGCAAAAAAGTATAATAACGAAACTATGACACGTGTCAAGTCCAGTGTCCCACCAAGAGTCGGTTCACATTGTACCACTTGTTTGCGTGTCTGGGCAGGAGTGCACCAAGCACAATGTTGAAGTGTTTAGTCACTTCGATGTGGAGTGGATGTGACGACTAGCGTGACAATTCCTCGCAAAGGTCAATGCACCGCAAAGCATTTCCTAACCTAACCTAACAGCTCCAGGATGAGGACTAGAATGTTTTACAATAACCAGTGTCCAAAAAATGTTCAACTCCTCATCATTTTTAGATCTGCACAACCTAGCGATGAATTGTCATTAGCGAGGAATTGGCTGGACGCCGTTTTGAATATGTTACAATGTTTGGATGCATGTGTGGACATACCCTTAGGTACCCAATTCCCGGTGCTGAATTAAAGTACTGTTACGAGAGATGGCGCACTCTGACTTCCGCATGAGCAGACGAGAGTCACGGTGAATTTTTCAAAGTCACCAGTTTGGCATTTTGTCACCCCCTTGACTGTTTTTTCGGTGAAAACCATGATTTTCTCCATGTTTCAGGTGCGCTACTGGTGAAGCTTGGCAGGCCATCATGCTGTCCTGCACCGAGCCTCAGTTTTGCGCCGAAAAGGATCAAGTGAACGATTGCGGTAGCAACTTGGCGTACATTTACTTTGTGTCTTTCATCTTTTTTTGCTCATTTTTGGTAAGCGTCGCCTCCACTTTCACTTTAAAATTTTGCGTAGGGGTTGCCGGTGATGAATGTCCATTCACCTTTTTTTTTTTCGCAGATGTTAAATCTGTTCGTCGCCGTCATCATGGACAACTTTGATTATCTGACAAGGGATTCGTCGATCCTCGGCGCGCATCATTTGGACGAATTTGTGCGCGTTTGGGCAGAATACGATCCCAGTGCCACGTAAATATTAAGACAGATTATTGGATATTGCCAATTTTTGCACCGTGTCACTCCGCTCGTCCGACAAAACCCTCTCTGTTATGTTTGCCATAAAGTCGTTCTAACGCTGGTCGCAGGGAGTTTGTACAATTGCTATATTGGGCATGACAACATTTTTCCCACTTCTGAAACACAAATAAGTTAATGAATATTTTTAATAAAAATAACAACCATTCCAACTTAAAGTTCTTCTAAAATATAATGAAATCAGGTTCCGTGTGATAGGGTCAACAATTTTTTGCCATCAGTGCTATTAGTGGCAATAATCTAATAATGTAAGATAAATCGCAAAATACTGTGCAACTTACAATTTTTCTCTAATTTCATAATTGAAGAGGACTGATACATTACACCGAAATGTACGATATGCTACGAAACATGGATCCACCATTAGGATTCGGCAACAAGTGTCCCTATAGATTAGCGTACAAGGTATGTGATAGAAAAAAAAAGCAGCCACCAACTTTAAAATCCACGCTGACAATTTTTCATTTGCAGAAATTAATTCGTATGAATATGCCTGTGACGACTGAGGGCCAAGTGCACTTCACCACCACCTTATTTGCCCTTATACGAGAGAATCTCAACATAAAGATGCGAGCAGGTCGTGTGCCGCTAGTACTGCGCCGACGATGCGATTAATGTGCCGAAATCTTGAACTGCTTTTTTGTGGTGTTTTTTCAGTCGAAGAGTTGGATCAAGCGGATGAGGAATTAAGAGAAACGATCAAGAAACTGTGGCCGTTACAAGCTAAAAAAGTGCTAAGTTTGCTTTTGCCTCCTGACGATGGTAACTATTAAACCTTTTGACCTAATAATACTGCTTAACCAATACCCTGTCGTAGTGAGTGGGTTACTTGCTTGCCTCTCGATCCTAAGATGAGGGGTTTTAATGTTTGTAATGACGTTGGTGTTTTTATTCGCAGAGTTGAGGTTAGGACGGGTGACTGTCGGCAAAATCTATGCAGGATTGCTCATCTTGGAAAACTGGAGAGCGACCAGATTCGGACAGATTCAAACAACGTCGGCACTTCAGGTAGGCGCCTTTTTCAAGTTGCGCATAGCGAGATTAATAAGCGTCACATTTGATTTCGATCGAATCCCATTGTTAATTATCGTTGATAATCTACCTGATCGTTGAATGTGGATATGAGAAACGTGTGGATGTGGAATATGGGTGCGAGAGTCCTATACCCTTTGCGTTTCGGTCTGTTTGTTTTTGTTCTAACGGTGCGCAGAGCTCGGCACATCCGTTGGATCTAAAAGTCAAATTGGGCCAGAATATCTTAAGAAATCGCCTCCTTTTGAAAGGAAACTTGTTAAAATTCTTTATGAGTTTTTTATTTAACAAAATTCATGTTGGTTAAAATGTTGTATAAAATTGACACTTAATAGACCTGTTTTTCTGGATGTATTCACCAAGTGTAATAATAGCAAACATGAGATTGTGTTCGGTTATATTGAGTTTGTCAAATTAAATGGAGAAGTCACAACATGTGGCGAATATTTGCCTGCTTCTGGCATTAGTACATGATAAAATTATACTTTTTGGATATCGGAAAAGTTATTATTTCGAGCAAATTGGATTAAAATCGGTGTCATCCTAACCGGTTTTTGCTACCTCGGAAAGTAAATAACTTTTCCAGTTTTTGGGTTTTGCATATTCATTTCTTGTCTTTTGGATACTATGACAATATGGATCAGAACAATGTGATGAGCTCTGAATCTTCATGCTGCGTTTGTCCCTCTACTATCTGGTGTCTATTTTGAGTGCGTTTAGATTTGCACTGAACCTGAATACACAAGGTTCACCAATACACAAACACGTGTTGCAACTAAAATGGCGACCATAGGAATGCCACTTCGATGTATATTTTTGTATCCGTTTCCACGTTAGTCTCAAGACGTAACACCGAGGTAGCTTTCCTATAGTCCGCCACGCGTTTTGTGTCGTTCTTCTCGTTTCCCTGTGTAATACCCCTCCCTTCATCCCCGTGATTTGTTGCCAGGTGACGCTAGGCGTAGCGAACTCCCCTCCCCCCCAAATTCACTCGATTAAGGCCCGATGTAGACCTCAGGTCGATATGTACTCGTAACAACCGTCCGGTTCTCCAGGGGCATTACTTTTATGGGGGTTTGGAGTGGGTCATTTTCAGCCGGTGTTCCCAATTGTAGGCTGCGTATGTTGAAAGAATAATCGGACTCCCGGACGGGTAAAAACCTGACGTCTATATCGGGCCTGAAACCCGCATGCTCGTAAGACGCAGTTCATAGATGGCGTTGTTGTTGTCTTAATTCCAGGAACAGAATCCTCCTGCTTCTTCGACAGATTCCGCGGTAGTATCTTAGTACTCAATTTCTCTTTTTCTCTCTCTCTTTTCCATCTGTCTTTCTCTCTCTGTTTAATTCAATCTACGTCCTTTCCGTTTTTGCTTTTAAAACAAAACTGTGCCAGTTTTGCATGTGCAGAGAGAGGGATTTTCCCACAGAAAGTAGCGCTTCTGCTGGTTCAGAGGCGCCCTTTGATGGAGTTAGTTTCGTGGGAGTTTTCAGGTGTCCTTTTAGGGTGCTACTCTTGTTCATCGTCTACTCTCGTCCACCCACCACCTTTCCTCCAACATTCCACCTTTCCTCCAACATTCATCATGTCTTTGTTTTTTTCTGCTTCTGCATTTTCTGCTTATCTTCATATCTGTTTTATTTTTAATTTTCATTTGTTTATCCGTTGTTGTTGGTTTTTTTTTTTTTTTAAATCTAGTCTTTCTTCTAATAATTCTAACTATAAAATATTCTTAAACTTAAGCCTGAACCTCGCACACACATTGATCTCAAAAATCTCAAATACATCTTAAACTATATTCTCCACCTTCAGTTTACGAGCACATGTAAATGTATCGTTCTCATACACACCCAACCGTAAAATTCTAAAAACAAAATAGTATATCAGGTTGAAACTGATGTAATCTAAAATGATATAACATAATCTTCATCGTTACCTGCAATCGGTACAATCCTAAAATCAAACATCGATGTTTACCAAACACATATCGGAATGCTCTTTGTTGCATGGTTGAAAGTGGTGTTCCCTGGTTCATAGGAGTTAATATTTTTGGACAACATTGTGACGAGGGTCCAAAGCCCTATACAAGAAATGTTGAAACTCATTCTTTAAGTCTTTAAGTCAATTTTTCGTGTTATTCAACTATTTTTTTGAGAAATAGACACGGGGAAGTTTTTATTCAGATATTTTCACTCGTTGGACAATGTCCTTCTTTGCAAATTTTTGTAATTTCTGGTATAAATTATTAAGTTTTAGAATCGGGCCCTTCATATTCTAATGATGCGAATTCAGAAATTATTTAAAAATACGATACTTTAAGGTGAGGGAATAACAAACATGTACCAGGAAAGCAAACCATTCCGAGCAAAGTAGACCACTCTGAAGGGTTTTCACTAATTCAATCAGAAAATCAATTTTTATTTCAAATTTCATTGACAATTTCATTCAGAGCTTTAACAATTACCTTTTTCGAATCGAAGTAATCCAGCTGACAATTTGGACTCACACCTTCGCACACTTTTGATGGGTAGGGTTTCACTAAAAATATATCACGAAAATAAATGTTTCGATATTCGCTCATTAAAATGTGAAGAGGTGGACCCTCTATATTTCGTAACCGTACCAGTATGAACTACGATGTAGTTTTTCCAGCAATTTTAAGTCGCTATGCTATATATCAAGAACATAATTTTGATATAGCAAATATAAAGTAGGAACTTTTTTGCCTCGTGTGCACAGTGCACTTCTTTTCATCCGTTTTTTTCTTCTTTTTAAAAACGTATAAAACACACTTTCTTCTTCTATGTGCGCTCACGTTTTTTGCCTCGTGTGCCGAATCTTTTTAATCTTTTTACTTTTTTTGTTTTTCTGCAAAAGTTCATCATTTTTTTGTCTATAAATCCGGGTCGCGCTAATTTCGCTTGCCATTTATGATATTATTTTTGTGGGTCTACGTAACAGCGCCCCTCGTTTTTACGGCGCTTGATGAAGTTGGCTCACAATAACAGTTCAAAGGGCAGTTTGGAACATAAAGGGGACGACGAACAGAACAATGGAGAGGCTGCTGAAAGCACGACTCAATCGCGTAGGGAATCATTACATCAGTCCAACCTTAGGTAAGGGCATGATTCCCTCATTGTGACGTCACACCACAATAGACATAAGTACAACACACTGAAATTAAAATACTCAAATACTGTAGTTAGCGCTCTTGTCCAGCACACATTGGGTATACCTCTATCTTCTCTAAACTAAATGCTTTTTTTATTCTTAAGCTTCACCATACTACTAAAAAGATTTATTCTTCAAATTTCAAACATGGTTGACTTTTCGGATAAATAGACAGTTTTCGCCAGCCAACGTCTTTACACATACCTTAACTTTAATAGCGGGAAGGGAGGAGCCACGCATTGAACTGCCCAATGAACTAACTGAACGGAATGGGTGCTTCTTCCCTTCCCGCCATTAAACTTAAGCTGACGTTGGCTGGCGAAAACTGTCTAATAATAATGAGGGGCTTTTGGTTTAATCGTCTAAGTATCTATACCATTTGGCTTTTTTAAGATTATTTGACAATTTGTATATCGAAGATGGAGGTTTACTTTGTGTATGCTGAGGCATTATATTATTTAAGGCAATGTAATTACTTTAGGATAATGTTATTCAAGGAACTTCTTAATAAGCACTGTCCATTTCTAGAAATACCCCATTTGTATAAAAATAGTGTAATAAGTAGCATGCAAATAAAATTTAAAAAATTTAATGTTTTCTATTAACAAAGACTATAAAAATTTGACAATTTTTTATACGCATTGTTAACTAAAACATACTTTTCATATAATTAAATATGAAACAATGTCATCGTTTTAGCACAAAAAAAACCCCGTATATTTCGGTAAAGGTAGGTATGCACCAAAGCAAACAAGAAACAAAAGCACGGTTTCCGAAACATGTTTTGAACAAAAGTTTGCTTACCAGTTTGCGTTCAGAGGTTTCGTGAAACTTTTGTCGAAAAAGGCGTGTTTTCAGCAAACATTTTAGTGTTTGCTGGCAATCGCTCAAGAGGCGCTCCAGATCAAAGGAAAAAAATGTTTGCTGATGTTTGCTGGTCATGGCGCTCCTACCAAGACCAGTACACGATGACGTAATGCATTGCACCATGTGGTTTCTATAGCAAATCGTAGTTTGCAAAATGGGCAATTGACAACCACGCGCCTTTGTGGCAACGTTTTGCTATAGAAAGCACGTGGTGAAATAGGCTACATCATAGTATACAGTCCTCGGTAGGAGCGCTATGACCAGACAATATTAAGCTTCGCCTTGTTTCACGGAATGGATTTTTCGGTGCATACATTGTGTTTTTCTAGATTTGTTGCAAGCTTGTTTGTTGGAAATTGCGGTTCAAAACAATTTTCGTCAAACACGTTTGAGAATTTGTGTTTGTTTCGTGTTTCATTTGGAACATACCCACCTTTAAATGAATCCATTGTTGGTACAAAAAACCATTTGTTCCGTCGAATAACATCGTCCTTCGTTAAAGCCAAACGTAATCCGCGTCGTAATTAAATAAGAATAAGAGTACAACTTATGTATTAAGGCTAGATACTAATTGTAAGCATTCTTTGGTGTTTATTTGCATAAGGCACGTACTTGGTTTCGTTTTCTTGTGTTTCTTTTTTTCATTGAATTTAATTTTCAGTATTGACAAGTCTCATAATGGCGCCGACAAAAGTTGGCAACGGCGCTTTAGCTTCTTACGTCGTGGAAGTAGTAGACGACGCCAACGCGATTCGGGAGATGCTGCTGATGCAGAGTTACATGGCAGTGCGCAGGTTGGACGGACACCTATGACGTCACGGTTTTGTCTGCTTCAATTGCTCACACGCAGTTGCTTCGTTGCTTCTACTGGTTCGAGTCGAAACAGTAGCGTTTAAGCCGTTCTTCGAACCATTAACTGCAAATGGTCAAATTTCGACAATTTCTCCTTTTATAAATGCACATGGGCTGATTTTATTACGATGTATAAGGCCTATTGCCCACTTTGCGATTTCAGGTCAAAATCGGCTGCTAGCGCACAATTTTTGAGCTCGCGCATGCGCACTTGTTTGTGTTCGCCTGTGAGCTGAGCTCAAATATCGTCTGTAAAAAGTTTCTTGGACATGCCAGATTCACGACTCACTTTGAAGCGTACAAAATGGTGGCTTATGTTTTTCGTCTGCTATTGCCGCGTGTCACGCTTTTTAGCAGGAGCGCCGATCATTTGTTCGTTTGTGAGGCGCGCTAGGTGGGCAGCAACACCAAATTTTGTCCGGTGTGAGCCAGCTCATGCTGCCATGCTCACTTTGAGCTAAGAACGTCAAGTGGGCAGCAGGCCTAAGGTGAAGTGGTGACCAGATACCTAGGTTAATATCAAACATGTAGATGTAAAACTACAGACTATGTTAGTCAAAAACCAGACATTAGCGGGGGAATTTAGGGATCATGTTGATATGTGAGACTTCATAAATTTTCGAAAATGTCGTCCGCATAAAATGTATGCAATTTTGTTAATAATTTAGAATATTACCTAGTTCTAATTGCTATTTGTGGTATCCCAATCTCTTTTGTTGTGGCCCTTAAAAGGGTCGTAGCTGTTGGGCATCGTCAACCCCTAGGCTGTGTGGTCAGTAGGTTTGGCGATATGCCAAAATCCTTGGAATTCTCAATGTTGAATGGGTCAGCATTCCAGTCTAGGAATGGCCCTGAAGGTGGCAATTAGCAAATAATTATCCATTGATTCTTTTGCTGGGACCAGATAAAGACGATTTCAGTTTTGTTATATGTAGCTTAGCAAAAAACTTGCAGATTTTCATGAAAATCGGAGAAATCTAATTTTTTAGACAATCAAGAAATGCAAAAATCCTAGTTGTGCGTTTGAGGAAACAAGTATATATTTATAAAGTATGTGTTATTTATAATGGGAGTGGTTGTCGAAATCCTAACGAGGCAAGTATGGAATTGAAGAAATCTAATAATCGATTTGCATAACAAAAATCTTAAACGCTTATGTTCACCGTTGCAGCACAACGAACTAACTGTATGAAACGCACTCAAGCATGTAGTACTGTATATTATTCGCATTCGTAGTACGATCTCGCATCTTCATTTTTTGTTGCTTTTGTTATTGTTTTGTTGCGCCAAATAAGGAATCTCCGTGTTTTGCTTTCAATGCTCGCTCCATTGGGTTTTCAATTACCTCCCACCTCCTCCTCCCATCTCCACCACCAATTTTGATACTGCACCGTATCGTGTTTTCTTCATGTATACCATGCTAACCCGTTACAGCCATCAGCGTTAAACCGTGATGGCTGTAATGTGTGCACAGTTACAAAAATCCGTACATTTTACAGAAATAATCGAGTAAAATTTGAAGGAAATATGTGATATTTCCTTCAAATTTACTCTTCAAACTTTCTGCATTAGATGCCATTTATTGATGAATCAATCCAATTTAAAGACATAATGTATGATGAACAAAGAAAATTTCAGTTTCGACATGCTTTTTCAGCTTTAGTACAAGAAAGTTCCTTCCCCGTATGAAGTAACTTTCTCTATTACATACATCCAACCCACAATTAACGTGAAAGTCATTGGCATTAAGTGACCAAGACCTCCATGGGTCTTCAAATTTCTAGCCAGGCGTCATTTTTCCGTAACTTTTACGTAATTTTTTTAAACTGTGTGGTTTCAAGCATGAAAGCAATTTGGCGTCAGTTTTATAAAATATTACGTCTTTCGTAATATTTAACTTCATTTTTTGGTTATTCAAACTTGTGTGATTAACTAGTTTTGAACGATTTAACTGACGTCAATTGACCCTGTTTTTTTTTCTAAATGGGCAGTCGTGCAGCACTGGAACTATTATGTCCAATAAAATCAGTGCTGCCTCATGCTCTTCTGCTGCATCGTGCCCAAATTTTGTACGTAGGCAGATCTGATATATGATCTGTTAGTCCTGCATTTGGTGAATGTATATTGGGCCCTATTGGCTCAGGGCCACATTTTAGTACCATGTGCACCGAGAAATACTGGTAATATTTACTGAAAATTGGAAGTAGTTGCGGATAATAACCAAAGCATGCTGTCTAGAGGTTTAGATGCAGAAATTAAAACATATCACACACTTTTCAATGTGTTAATGGTTAAATTCTACTTTTAATGGAATAATTGTGAAAATGGTCCATGAATTGTTTTCTTGGATGGAATCTTCCGAGATTAACCTTAATTGTCCCATGTGACATTAAACGTCCTAGAGTTGGACACCATTTTTAAAATACAACAGTGTATATATAAGGTTTGGGTTCACTTTGCCGACACTCATTTCGCCGACTCATTATTATATTAACTTTAAATAATGTCGGCAAAGTAGAACTCAACCGTGTAGTGTAGTCCATGTAAGTTTTCCTTTATCCCGAGATTCACAATTTAGATTTAGTATCTACTCGCAATCCTCGTGTTGTCCATAAATTACCAACTTATCAGTATGGATAATGGAAAAAAATCTCTATTTTTAAAATCAAACCTTTCCCCTTATTTACTTCCATAATGCAAGTGTACAAGTTTTGTTCAAAATTACATGTAAATAAGCTTTTTTCCACAAAAAGTATACTGACGATCAAGATATTGCACTTTCTCAAAATTGATTGAACAATATCTTGATTTAACAATTATTTTCAAGTTTAATGCTTTGAAAAATGATAATTAATCGCGAAAAAACTAATGTTTCGCATGCTTGTTTGTAGCCATTGTCATTGTACTGTAATTATAGGATTTCCGACCTCGTGAACACCAAATGGACGTTATTAGTGAACGATTTGGTTGCTGGACTAGGAAAATCGTTAGTTAGCTTTAGGATTGCCTTTAATTAGCTTTCGATCAAAACCTAGTCGGAGTCCGTAGCAGACTTTTGATTGGCACACTGATTAGCACGTGTCCTCACGCATGATTTTATTGTATGGCATAAGTGGAAAATTAAGCGTTGAATTTGTTCACTAATATTTGGCTTCGCGTTTCTATTGTACCGTTTAGGGCATCGAAATGCAAGATGTGCAATTGGGATCGAGAAGAGCGTCTCAAGAAAGTCAGTTGAGTTTACGGGACGATGTAAGTAATTTTTTTTAAAATTCAACTCAGCACCCTAGAGTCGGTAAATAAATGCCATACGGTAGAGAGAGGTGGGGGGGGGGGAGGGGGTGCTTCTGCATCAGTAGCGACTTAGACATCATTGTTAGATTGAATTTTTACTAAATCAGGAGAATCGCCAGGTAGGCTATTCCATCG